>APFE031700869.1:4300-21311 GCA_000404065.3 Pinus taeda | reverse complement strand
AGCCACCAAGGAAGGATTATTTGCTGTTGTCCCTTCCTCTTCTTCTTCATGAGACACAATTGTCTTCACATTCACTGCTTTTTCTAAGCTTCCATCCCAAGCTTCATCTTCAATGAACTGCACATCTCTGCTTACAATCAATTTCTTAGTGGATGGATTATAGAGTTTGTATGCTTTTGACTCATCACAATAGCCAATAAAGACACACTTCTCCCCCTTACTATCAAGCTTCTTCCTTAGCTGATCCAGGTACATGTGCATAAGGCTACACAACCAAATACCTCATGTGAGTGACAGTTTGCTTGACCACTCCATGCTTCTTCTGGTATTGTTCATGACAGTCTTTAGTGCATCTATTCAAGATGGTAAACTGCGCAAGTGACAACTTCTGCCCAATACTCATGAGGCAAGTGTTTTTCCTTCAACATACTTCTAACCATGTCAAGAATGGTCCTATTCTTTCTTTCGGCAACACCGTTTTGCTGAGGTGTATAGCTTGCGGTGAACTGCTTTTGTATGTCATTCTCTCTGCAAAAACGCAGAAAGCCTTGGGAGATGTATTCTCCTCCTCTATCTGTTCTGAGCACTTTGATTTAATGCCCACACTGCTTCTCAACAAGAGTTTTGAAGTGGTGGAATTTCTCGAACACTTCACTCTTCTGTTTCAGCATATACACCCATGTCTTTCTGGTGTAATCATCAATGAAAGTTAAAACATATCTATTTCCGGCAAATGATGGTATTTGCATCGGTCCACACATCAAAGTGAACAATATCCAAGGGTGCTTTTTCCCTTGCACTCTTTCCTGCTGGAAAGCTTTCTTTGTGTTGCTTGCCCAAGATGCAGCCTTCACAAAGGTTGTTCGGTTTCTCAATCAACGACAATCCCTTTACCATTCCCTTTTTGTGCAACAGATTCAGGCCTCTGAAATTGAGATGTCCAAATCTCAAGTGCCACAACCAATTCACATCTTTCACTTGTTCCTGAAAGACTTCTTGTGTTACAGCCACAATAGTTCTTCCTTCCTTCAAATCTGCCTTGAGTTTGAGAGGAAACATTCTATTGCTGGTCATCTGCACCTGTGCAATGATCTTCTTACTTGGAGGTATATCTCTGATTGTACACATATCATCTTTGAAGAGCACATTGTAACCTTTGTCAATGAGTTGTCTAATGCTCAAAAGATTACATTTCAGACCAGGTACATAGTATACCTCTGGCACAATCATCTGTTCTCCATTTCTTGCTCGGATACTGACTCTGCCCTTACCCTTGACAGATATTTTACTATCAGTTCCTGTTGTTACCTCAGATTTCACATCTTCATCCAGATTGGCAAACATTTCAATATTGCCAGTCATGTGATTACTACAACCTGAGTCTAAGAACCAAAAATCTTCTTGTTTGTCTTGTGCAATGTTACATGTTAACAGCACATTCTTTGGATTCTTATTTTCTTCATTTGCAAAATTAGCATTCTGCCTACTATTCATGTCATTTTGTTTTTTCCTACATTCATTGGCGTAGTGCCCATATTTTTTACAATAATGACATTGAACTTGGGATTTGTCATACCTTTGTCCATGAGCTTGCTGTTTGCTTAAACCTTCATCTTGGTTTTGATTGCAGCTCCTTCCGCTTGTGCTTGCATGATAATATCTGCCTCTATTTTGGTTTTTTCTACGACCTCTGTTATTTACTCTGCCTCTACCTTTTCCTTGGCTGAAAGACATCTGAGTCTTGAATGCTTGCTCAAAAGAGGAATCTGTACCTCTACTCAGTCCGTGTTCATGAGACATAAAAGAAGCACTTAGTTCATCTACCGTGAACTGTGAGAGATCTTTTGTTTCTTCTATTGCTACCACAACAGATTCAAACCTTGAGGGTAAACATCTCAAGATCTTCTCTACGACCCTTCTTTCTTCAAGAATTTCACCATGAGATCTTATCTAGGTTATTAAGCCAATAACCTGAGTGAAGAATGAATCTATTGTATCAGATTCCTTCATGCCGAGTGTTTCAAAGTCTCCCCTTAACATCTGCAACTTTGCAGTCTTCACCTTCTCCATGCCTTGATAGGCAGTTTTGAGAATATCCCATGCCTCTTTGGATTTTGTTGCTGCTACAATCCATGGAAAAACACTTTCATGTACTGATTGGAAGAGGAAAAAGAAGGCTTTGGCATCCTTCTTCCTGTCACTCTTCAACTGGTCTCTTTATACTACTGCCAAAGCAGCCAATGTTGTTGCATCTGCAGGTTTAGCATAGCCACTTTCAACCAACTCCCATATTCCTTGAGAAGCAAACAATGCTTTCATTGTTATGGACCAATAACTGTGATTTTTCTCATGAAACTGTGGTAGTTGGGAATTTGTCAAACCTGTTCCGGCATCTGCCATCTTAACTCTGTATGGGTAAATAAGAGATACTGACTGTAAAATTAAAAACAAGCAAAAACTTTCTCTGTTGGAAAAAATCTGCTCAATAAGCTTCTTATAGCTCCTACAGTGAAAAACAAACTCTGTTTTTTACTTACTGAGTACCTAGACCATCTCTAATACCATGTTAGAATTTTCTGTAAATTCCATAACAGACAGACAAAAAAAAATGCTATGTTTTAACACTCTGTTTTTAACTCAGAAAAACAAAAAATCGCTTGCTGGAAACGATGTTTCAGTAAAGCAGTTTGGTGTTGCAGCAACGTGGTTTGGTGTTGCAGCAACGCTGTTAGAATTTCTGATAATTCAAAAACAAAACTGATAATTGCATAGCGGAAATAATAAAAAAAATGTTTGCGGAATACGGTGTTACAACAACGTGAAACTGGTGTAACAACAACACAGTTTCGTCAGTTGCCGTTCTTGGTGTTGCAACAACGTAATTCCGTTAGTTGCTGATCTTGGTGTTGCAGCAACGCGTTTTGACGTCAAGTCACTTTTTGACTTACGGTGTAACGGCAACGTGCAACAGTTGACGTCAAGTCACTTTTTGACTTATGGTGTAACAGCAACATGCACCGGTTGACGCTTGGTGTAACAACAACGTGCAACGGTTGACGTCAAGTCACTTTTAGACTTACGGAGTAACAACAATGTGTTTTGACGCTTCGTGTAACAACAACGCAAAAATTAACTTGTATTCATAAACATTAAACAAGCTGATACAAATACGTCTTCCTCTTGACAGAGGGATAACAACAGGAACACTTCAGTTCGAGAAACCAATTTTCATTATCTTAGAAAATTACAGGTTCAACACTGCTGTGCGTTTACAGAAGAGACTCACTTTTGTTCTTCTAACCTTCTCTCTTAAAAAAAACAGAACTGTTTTTCATTACATTTATAGGAAAAACATAAACAGTAAAATAATCAAAATATCTTCTAACGCTTATCTTCGTATTGAATCCAACAAGCCGTGATGCCTTTTTCAAGAAAACAAGTGCTCATCAATGTGCAAAATATCAGGAGTGACTTTGCGGCATCGAACAATCCTCTACAGAAATCAGATTTCTATCCAGCTGTTATTGTTGCAGTTGGTAATTAAATTCCAACATAAGTGTGGTATTCCTTCCAAGTTTTCTGCATATTAATTTCGCACTCGTCAATTCCCCTGGTTAGTTTTGGTTTTCGAACCCCCTTCCATCTCTGGTGCGATACTACAACTGTAAAACCTGATGATTTACAATGGCCTTTTGGGTGCACTATCCGTCAAATATTTTGTTGTTAAAGTTGTTTCCTGGAGGCACTCCTGGATCCTGAATAAAAAATTATCCAAACTTGCTTAAATTATACCTTTCCAACAAAGGAATTTATGTTTGGTCTCGGTCACCTGAGTTTCACCCATAGACTCTATGCACCTTTTTCCTTAAGTCCATTGAGGGTGTTTTTTTCGTCATCTGTAATTTAATTCACCTATACATTAAGATTTCGTTGTTTTGAGTAACTCGGCTTCTTATTTCACTACTAGAGTGTATTCGCCTGTAGCTTATTGGAAATCTCCCCTATGTTTTCTTGAGACTCTTTATATCAATCATATTTATTTCATTGTTTCGGTAATGAGGAGGATGTAGCTATGTTTACACGAGAATTTGAAGAATTTCTCCAAAATAAATTGTCACTTAATTTCTGCACCGTGTGGTCTGATATTGATATTATGCTTATGGTGTGATTCCTTAAAGGAAACAATATTGAACCTATGGAGGTGCTGGCATTTCTGTTAACATAGTTTCCCTTTTCTTTTCTGGTTTCTTAAATTAGCTTAGTTCCGCACATCTGAGAATTTAATAAGTATGGGCTCTTGTTAAGTTTTTGTCGGAACTATGCTAGTCACCTGTTTGCTATTTTCAAGCTATGAATTGTCTCATGCGTTGCTAGTATATATTTTTTGCACAGAATTTATGTGGGTACTATATATCTTGTTATAAATCTATACATGTGATGGTTACAGTGTGGAATTAATTATCATCTCCATCTACAAGGATTCTTGGAGGAAACTTTAACATATTGGGTAGGACTAAATTTGGAAATTCAATGAACACACACAGTCCTACAAATAGTCATATTCATGTGGATTGATCGCATTGGTTAGCTTGATTTGTTGGAATCTGTTGGTCAGTGTGATTTACAATATTCCTTTCTAGGTTCGGGTGAATGAAAAATACCCAGTTTCCTTTCCCCTTCCAAAGCTAAATCTAGGAAGCGGCATGCAGGACTTCGCTTACGTTTACCATCAAAATGATTCTCACATTCCCTTTTCTCTTCCTTTCGTTAGCGTTCTAGAAACGTGGAAGTGGCACCAATGTGCTTCAGGTTAGCATAATTCCACATTGACTTTCTGTTATTGGAAATTACATTTAACCTGATAGTTAATGCACTACTGCCATAAATTAAGCTTCCAGCAAACCAAATAGATAGGTATGCAAATGCGTACACACAATTCTTATTCTCGTATCGTACGTGAATGCGTGCAACCCACTATAATCGGATCCAATCATTATTTCCTTCTTTCATTTAACTCTAAAGAAGAATACATATTTAAATAAAAGGCTTTAAACATTTAAAGTCCATCTGAGAAGACTTCTACTCTAACAAGGTTTTACTGTCATAGTTCAATTAGTACATGATTAGTATAACCAAAATTCTAGATCGGATCTAAATGCATGAATACAAAGAGACTCCATGAATTCTGTAGTCATATTCCTTAAAAGAAATATAAATACTTGAGCCACTTGCAGGCATAATTTAATAAAACCACATCCATTCAGGGTACAACTACAATTCAATAGTATAACTATTCACAGCTAAAGTGCACAGAAATATCCATGGCTAGGATTGTACAGAAAACTATTCTCATCAGATTAACTACAACAATAAAATTTATAAGAAAATAAACACCTTTTAACCAGAAAAGCAACCGTATTAACTTGGAAAAAACAACTTGCTACCCAACCATAAACTATCACCTTTGGTTCTCCCCTGAGCTGAGATCCTTTTTCCCAGAATCAACAATTTATGTTTTTTTGGGAAGACATTTTTATGCCTCACTTTCTCTAGCAGACTTTCTATAACAGTGTCTCATTTTTCTGGGGTTTTGCCAACCCCCATAGCCTACGCTTTTCATTTTTTTTTAAATGATTCTTTTTCGTCCTTTAAAAGCCGTACTTTTCTACTAAGATGCTTATTCACCCATTCCAATGTTGTTTCCCCGCACTAAATGATTTTCCCAAATTCTTCTCTTCTTATCTAGTAAATCACATGATATCATTCCAAGGGTTTTTTGAAGTGATTTGGGAAATTTTATTTTTTCTTTTTCTTTATCTAATCTATCCACCCTAAATTATGGATTAGGATAATAATCCCATTAGTTTCTTTGTTCTTTCAAAGTAAAATTTTCAAATACCATATTTAATTATTTCAAATTCAAATAATTTCCTTTTTCATAGTTTTTCCTCCACAAACCAAATCGTCGCCATCATAGCATTACTAACAATATTTCAATTACTAAATAACAACATCTTAACTATAATAGTCTCTGAAATAAAGAAGCATTAAAGAATTTGATATTAAATAGAATTGAAATTGATTTTGAAAAAAATAGAAATTGAGATTGACGTTTGGACATAGATCAATTATATAACGAGTGAGTTAACATGTAAACAAATAGCACACATCTCAGTAGTGTCCCCTCAAAATAGGTCATTATGATTATACAAAACCTTATAAGTATTGTACAAGTCCCTCTTGACCTGTAGCTTTTTTCCACTTATCAATTTAATTAAATAATTTGTTGTAATATATGTAATGAGAAATATTTCATGTTAATATGTTTTTATTTCAAATTAAAATGTGTCAAAGATGATGAGGTAAATATAATTAAAAATGTAAATTTAAATTTGAAATTGAAATCAACATTGAAGGGAAATAGAAATAAAGATTGATAGGTACATAAAATCATTGTTTTATAAATTGGGATGTACACTAAAAGTACCACATTGGAAATTGAATAGAATTGAAATAGATTTAGAAATTTAGATGTACACTTAAATCAATGTGTTAGAAATTTGTATGTGCACCAAAATTAAGAGGTTTTAAATTGAATTAACAATATAAACTGAGATTGAATATAAGCTGAGATTGAAACAGAAATTGAAATTGAAAAATTGAGATGTACATTGAATTCAACAATTATGTATATGTATGTTGAATAGAAATAGAAATTGACATATACACTAAAATTAATATGTCAAAAAATTGAAGTAGAAATAGATATTGACATAAAAATAGAAATAGAAATAAAATGAAGAACTTAATTTCAAATGGAAATTGAAATTGAAATTGACATCAAATAAAAATAGAAATAGAAATTTACATTTACACTTAAATAAAAATTGACCTCTCCATGAAATCAATTTGTAAGAAATTTATTATATGTTAAAGAGTACATAAAAATAAAGTGAAGTTGCATTTGAAATAAACACTAAAATGACGACATATACAAACTCATAGTCACAAACAATTTGATACAACAGAGCTTGAAGTAAAAATAGAAATTGACAATGAAAAATCAATAGTCAAAAAATTAAAATTGAAATAGACGTTGACATTAAAACAAAAATTAAAATTAAATTTGGCATTGAAGAGAAATTGATATGTACTATAATAAAATGAAAATGAAATAGAAATGTAATGACCAGACATTTTTACATGAATAAATTGTTATTTACCTTGTGGTTAATAAAAATAACAAGAAATTATTATTTTCTTGAAATGATGAAAATATTATTTGTGCAAATGAGATAATAGGAATTGCATGATATATGTGCACACAGTAACTTATGTGAAAGTTATTTACCCTTCCTGCTTAACCATAAAGGAAAGACAGTTGCCAGCATATTAGGGAAAACCCTAACTGTTCTTTCTTTCCATAGAAAAGGGGAAAGAAGAAAAGACCCGGGTTGTTGATGAACAAACGGGGAAAAAGAAGGAAGAGGCACTAAGTAGGAAGGAATGTGCTCTGTCTGGTGAGGACCAGATAGCACAGGCACTCTTGTGTCTTATTGCTGAGGCTGTGGCCGGCAAGTTAGCTTGGGGGAGAGACTCAGTTCGGGAGACTGGTCTCGTGGCTGGGAGGACATCAAGCATTCAACCACTTTCTACGTACTGTGGAAGTGCAGAATATAAATGACCAGAATACACAGGTAAGTATCTGTAATTTTATTAATTTCTGGGAGATTAATTATTATGCTGTAGATATAAAAATCTGATTATAGTAGTTGAAAGTAAGACTTACAGACTGTAAATCAGAACTTGTGCACTAACGGTATTGGTACTGGTAAATATGAATACCTCTGTTAAATACATGTGATGTATAAAGTAGAAAAGAGATAGCAGAGTGAGAAATTGATTAATATCCTGTGTCTTACGTTTTCAACTAGTTTGAATGGGAAAAAGATAAAGAACAGAAGCTATGATAATGTCGGAATAAAATAGCATGGTCGAATTACCTGTACCAGTTATGAAATTAGGGTGTTCATATTAGAGCCTACGCTACTTAGTAGCACTTGAAATATATAAGTGTTCCTACAGGGAACTGCATAAACATAGAGTTAACCATTGGCCATAATTAAACAAGTATCGGAACCACGAGCAATTAAATCATACAGGTTCAGAATAAACTCTCATACATTCGGAAGGTAACAACCAAAACCCTCGGCATAATCCATTAATATAAAAGTAATCAACCAGTGCACATTATGAGGAAACTCGGTGGCCCAAGAGGAGCGACACCATGCGCTAACCGGATATAAAGATGCTAAACAATATAGCAATAAAAACAAAAGAGCTGGGTATGAGAAATCTGTTCGACAATAAAAAGTAAAACCATAATCTCAATATATTAACCTCGGCTTTTAAAATACCGAATGCATACAACTGCCATTTGAATACCCACATAAATTACAGACATTCGAGCCGAACTGAAAGACAGACCAGGACCAAAGTCAAAACCCTATGACCAGCTATTCCAAACGGCAACATGGGCCTTAATCCCAGATAATTAAACAGTGACAGAAAGGAAATCTTGCAGAGGTGCAGCCATAGTGCCAAATAATCATAAGATCGACAAAACCCTGGTAGAAGCAAACAATATAAGTCGAACTTCCAGGTGAAATTAATAGTGCAGACCCACGATGCTAGGGTACTTACCAGATAAGGGTTTGGAGGTCGAAACACTGTTGAACCTCGCAACCGCAGCCTCGTCGACTTGCTACCCTGCGTAAATCAGTGATTAAATAGTAGTTAAAATTTGACCATAAATATAGTGAAGGAATGAATTAGTGCTGTAAAAGAAAACAAAATTAGAAGGAACGCGTTACCTGTTGTAGATTGAGCTAAGGGCAGGGAACAGAGAGGGTTTTGTCGCCAACAGACCATCTCTGGAGTTCCTCCATCTACGTCGGTGGAAATGAACCAGCCATACAATAACAATGGCCTCCTGAGTATGGAAGCGGCGCTGGAGCGGAGACTGCATCCGCAGAGTGGAGCAATGAACAAAATGACCAAAGCCGCGTGAAATGAACCCTAAGTATCTCTCTGTCCGAGACAATCCAGCTTTCCACCGTCCGATCGTTGGAAACGATTCTGACCGATGATCACAGTGAGGATCCCAAGGGACGGCATGGTGGGACTGTGACATTTAAGTCCCCAGCTACCAACTCAAGGCTCAGTCACTGTTGATCGTTGGCGTGGACTCAGAATGCCAGGTGTCCCTCATGGAGCGCCATTATCTATCGCCAAGCAGATTGGTATGTACCGGGTCAATCGATTAAGGACAATCAACTGTCAGAATGAGATATGCCGTATCCATATACATTAAGCACATCCGAAATGATCAAGTCGACCATCATGATAAGCCCCAACTATTGAAACGTGTTATATAAGGATTTAAATTTTTTTTTATTTGTAATGTTGTTATGGAGGGTTATGACATATGGTATCAGAGCCCAGATACAATACTGTGACCTCTGGGTAGAACAAGGATGAATGAACATGTGAAAATGAATTGACAATAATCATTTTTCTTTATTACTTGTGAATGTTTTATTCTTACGCAGGATCAGATTCTGAGATTAACAGATATGAGAAGAGCAGAGCATACTCCGCGACGACCTGTAATGGGACAGGGCGCAACTGGTGCAGAAATTAACCCGAAATTGTGGGTACAACTTGGCGAGGAAGCCAGAGTCACAAATCAAGCAATTCTGGAAACTGTGCAGGAGCTGAAGAATGAGATGGCTAGATTGCGAGAAGATAACGCCCGATTAACAATCGAACAAGAAAGAATTTTAAAAATTTTGTCCGACCGACAAAATCAATTACCAGTTAATCCGAGTGCAAAACAGCAAAGGATGTCGGAAGAACAGAACCGTCACATACCCCCTGAAGGATCAGAGGAGCAGGAAGAACGCTCTCACAATGTATTAGAACAGCAAACTTCGAAAAGACAAAGGGTAGAATTGCAAGGGGAATTCCGTAAGATTAAACCACCGCATTTTGACGGAGAGCAAGAAGAAGCCGCTGAAGCATGGTTAATCAATATGAATAAGTATTTTCAGCTTTATGAGTATGATCATAATCTTAAAGCACGACTAGCTATTTTTCAATTACAAGGAAAGGCCACTTTATGGTGGGAAGAAGTGAAGATCGTAAAAGGGGTTACAGAGCAAAGCATAACATGGGATAATTTCCAAAGGTTATTCAAGGAGAGATATCTCACAGAACGCTTTTATGATGAAAAAGCCAGAGAATTTCATGATTTGCGATTGGGACAGCAAACCATGGATGAATTCATCACCCGTTTTACTTCCTTGCTTCGTTACGTACCGTAAATAAGAGAGGAAAAAGCGAAAGTGCAGCGATTTGTTAGTAGTTTACCCCCATACATGCGAGAAAGGATTGAATTTGATAATCCAAAATCGATGGATGAAGTAATCCGCAAGGCTAGAATTTGCTATCAGCAAAGTAAACAGAAAGGGGAAACTGCTAGCAGGAAATGGAACGAGAAGAAGAATTTTAAGACAGTTGGAAATAACAAAGGGATACGCAATAATGGAAATAAAGGAGCTGGCAAAGGAACCAACAGTAGATTTACAGCCAGGTCTACACCTAAGTTCAGATCCGCAAATGACTCCAAGGTCAGTGAGCAGCAGATCAGATTGGACAATGAGGGGACAGCAAGACCCCCTGTACAGTGCTGGGGTTGCGGGGGACCTCACTACATCAAAAATTGCCCACAACGGAAGGGGACTGAACAGTTGTCTCAAATTCATGAAGCCTCAACCGTTGGCGAAGTGGGTCGAAGCGTACCCAGGATCAATGCAGCCTTGGAGGATCGACAGGCGGAATATCAACCAACCATGGTCGAGTTCGAAGGTAAAATTTCAAACCTTACCATATCTGTTTTGATTGATCCCGGGGCCACATTAAGTTATGTGAACCCGAAAGTAGTGGAACGTTGTAATCTGCAATCTGCTAAATTTAAAAACCCATGGCTAGTACAATTAGCTACTGGGGCAAAGCGGCGGGTAACCGCCAAGATCAACGACTGCTCATTTACCATAGCAGACCAGCCAATAACAGTTGACCTGAACATACTCCCTTTGGGTTCCTATGACATTCTAATCGGTATGGACTGGTTGGAAAAGCACTGGTCTTTAGTTGATTGCAAAACCAAAGTTATTTATTACAGAGATCAACAAGGAAACAGTAAGGAAATGCAGGGAATCAGGCGACCAGTGCAGGTTCGACCGATAACTGCAAATCAGTTGGTAAAATGTGTACGGAAAGGTTGTCAAGTGTACGCCATTCAAGTGGGTTATGCCAACTCCAAGGATAAATCTGCATCTTTGAACAATATTCCTGTAATACAAGAATTTACGGATGTGTTTCCGGAAGAAATTCCAGGACTTCCACCGTGAAGAAATATAGATTTTACTATAGAGTTGGTACCAGGGGCTGCACCAGTATCACGAGCACCCTACAGAATGAGCGTGCCTGAGTTGACAGAATTAAAAATGCAGTTGCAAGAATTAGTGGACAAGAATTACATCTGTCCCAGTGTGTCTCCATGGGGGGCGCCTATATTATTTGTTAGGAAGAAGGACGGCACCCTCCGGATGTGTATTGATTACAAACAATTGAATAAGCTGACTATTAAAAACAAGTATCCTCTTCCCCGAATCGACGAATTGTTCGATCAAGTAAAAGGCACGACCGTGTTCTCAAAGATTGATTTACGATCAGGTTACCACCAGTTCAGAATTAAGGATGAGGACATCGCAAAAACAACTTTTAGGACAAGGTATGGGCACTATGAATTCGTGGTTTTGCCGTTTGGGCTTACCAACGCCCCGGCTACCTTCATGTGATTAATGAATGGTATTTTCCATCCTTATCTGGACCAGTTCGTGCTGATATTTATTGATGATATCTTAATTTACTCACGCACTATCGAAGAACATCACGAACACCTCCGAATAGTGTTGCAGACCCTTCGAGAACATCAGTTGTACGCTAAGTTTAGTAAATGTGACTTCTTCAAAACAGAAATTCAGTATTTGGGTCATGTAATCACAAAAGATGGAATTGCAGTAGATCCGGAAAAGATAAAAGCAATAATGGAATGGCTGGTTCCAAAAGATGTAGCAGATGTTCGATCTTTCATGGGGTTAGCTGGATATTACAGGAGATTCGTGGAAGGTTTCTCTAAAGTAGCATTTCCCATTACATCCTTGCAGAAGAAAGGAAAACTGTTTCATTGGACCCCAAATTGCCAGAAAAGTTTCGAGCAGCTGAAACACCTGCTCACTACAGCACCTATTCTGAGTATAGCAGATCCCAACAAGGATTATGTAGTATGTACGGATGCTAGTAAAGAAGGTTTGGGAGGGTTCTTGATGCAAGATGGCAGAGTAATTACTTACGAGTCTCGGAAACTGAAAGAACATGAGCAGAAATATTCTGCTTATGATTTAGAGTTGGCTGCCGTTATTCATGCCCTGAAGATGTGGCGGCATTATCTTATGGGCCGGAAATTTTTATTGCATACCGACCATCACAGTTTGACTAATTATTTCAGCCAACCTACCTTAAATGCTAGACAAGCAAGATGGGTGGACTTTCTAAGTGGCTTTGACTTTGACATAAAGCATTTGCAAGGAAAGGAAAATAAGGTAGCAGACGCTTTGAGCCAGAAAATACATAATTTATATGAAGTTTCCTTCAGTGGATGGGAGAGTCCCTTCATGGAAATGATAAAAGAAATTGCAGACCAAGATACTGAATATCAGCAATTGAAATCACAGATACAACAATCTGCTGAAAAGGACAGCCAAAAAGATTATGAAGTAGATGATGCTGGAAGGATTTACTTCAAGAAAAGATTGTATGTGCCTAACCAACACAGAATTAGAAATCTGATTATGGACGAATTTCATATCAGCCATTACGCAGGTCATCCGGGCTATCAAAAGATGATAACAGCAATCCGAAAAGAATATTTCTGGCTTGGAATGAAGAAAAGCATTGTTGAATACCTGGCAAGGTGCTTAGAATGCCAACAGATCAAAGCTGAACATCAGCATCCGCGGGATTGCTACAACCACTGCCAGTTCCAGAATGGAAATGGGAAATCATCTCCATGGACTTTATTACAGGATTACCCAGAACAAAAAGGAATAATGATTCCATTTTCGTGGTGGTGGATAAATTAAGTAAAGCCGCACACTTTATACCGGTGCAATCTACTTATAAAGCTGCGCAGATCGCCCACATTTTTATGCAGAATGTATTCAGATTACATGGACTACCGAAAACAATAGTTTCTGATCGTGATGTGAAATTCACCTCAGCTTTCTGGAAAACATTGTTTGCAGAATTAGGAACTCAACTCAATTTCAGCACAGCATATCATCCGCAGACGGATGGGCAAATTGAACGAGTGAATCAGATGGTGGAAGATATGCTAAGGGCTTATGTCATGCAACAACCCACTAAGTGGGAAGACTACCTACATCTGGTAGAATTCGCGTACAACAACGGTTACCATACCTCGACACAAATGAGTCCATTTGAAGTTTTGTATGGTCGGAAGTGTCGTACACCCACTAGTTGGGGAGGACCAGAAGATAAATTGCGTCTAGGACCTGAAATGTTGAAGGAGATGGAAGATATGGTAAAAAGGGCACGGGTTAATTTGAAAGCTGCCCAAGATAGACAAAAAATTTTGCTGATCGAAAGAGAAGATTTAAGGAATTTCAGGTTGGGGACCACGTGTACATTCGAATTCAAGCCAAAAGAAGTACTTTACAGTGGAGTGGATGTGCTAAGTTGGCACCTCGATATTGTGGACCCTTTGAAATTTTAGCAAGGGTCGGACCAGTAGCTTACCAACTGGCCCTGCCCAGTCACATCCGAGTCCATAATGTCTTCCATGTTTCTGTTCTAAAGAAATATGTGTATGACCCTAAGCATGTGATTCGATGGCAAGAGATTCAGGTGGGTGATTGTTACGATAATTTCAGCAAGAATTTATATATGGGAAGGAAACTAATTCAAGGAATTGTGTGTTGCAGGTCGAACCGCTGAGCATTCTCGACCAGAGAGAAGTGCAGCTGCGGAAACGAGTTATTACCCGAGTTAAGGTGCAGTGGCGACATTATGGACCTGACGAGGCCACTTGGGAAGATGAGGAATTGATGAAAAGGACCTATCCTGACCTGTTCGGAACTGTGAGACACCGAGACGATGTCCAATCTCAGGGGGAGGAGATGTAATGACCAGACATTTTTACATGAATAAATTGTTATTTACCTTGTGGTTAATAAAAATAACAAGAAATTATTATTTTCTTGAAATGATGAAAATATTATTTGTGCAAATGAGATAATAGGAATTGCATGATATATGTGCACACAGTAACTTATGTGAAAGTTATTTACCCTTCCTGCTTAACCATAAAGGAAAGACAGTTGCCAGCATATTAGGGAAAACCCTAACTGTTCTTTCTTTCCATAGAAAAGGGGAAAGAAGAAAAGACCCGGGTTGTTGATGAACAAACGGGGAAAAAGAAGGAAGAGGCACTAAGCAGGAAGGAATGTGCTACGTCTGGTGAGGACCAGATAGCACAGGCACTCTTGTGTCTTATTGCTGAGGTTGTGGCCGACAAGTTAGCTTGGGGGAGAGACTCAGTTCGGGAGACTGGTCTCGTGGCTGGGAGGACATCAAGCATTCAACCACTTTCTACGTACTGTGGAAGTGCAGAATATAAAGGACCAGAATACACAGGTAAGTATCTGTAATTTTATTAATATCTGGGAGATTAATTATTATGTTGTAGATATAAAAATCTGATTATAATAGTTGAAAGTAAGACTTACAGACTGTAAATCAGAACTTGTGCACTAACGGTATTGGTACTGGTAAATATGAATACCTCTATTAAATACATGTGATGTATAAAGTAGAAAAGAGATAGCAGAGTGAGAAATTGATTAATATCCTGTGTCTTACATTTTCAACTAGTTTAAATGGGAAAAAGATAAAGAACAGAAGCTATGATAATGTCATAATAAAATAAGCATGGTCGAACTACCTATACCAGTTATGAAATTAGGGTGTTCATATTAGAGCCTACGCTACTTAGTAGCACTTGAAATATATAAGTGTTCCTACAGGGAACTGCATAAACATAGAGTTAACCATTGGCCATAATTAAACAAGTATCGGAACCACGAGCAATTAAATCATACAGGTTCAGAATAAACTCTCATACATTCGGAAGGTAACAACCAAAACCCTCGGCATAATCCATTAATATAAAAGTAATCAACCAGTGCACATTATGAGGAAACTCGGTGGCCCAAGAGGAGCGACACCATGCGCTAACCGGATATAAAGATGCTAAACAATATAGCAATAAAAACAAAAGAGCTGGGTATGAGAAATCTGTTCGACAATAAAAAGTAAAACCATAATCTCAATATATTAACCTCGGCTTTTAAAATACCGAATGCATACAACTGCCATTTGAATACCCACATAAATTACAGACATTCGAGCCGAACTGAAAGACAGACCAGGACCAAAGTCAAAACCCTATGACCAGCTATTCCAAACGGCAACATGGGCCTTAATCCCAGATAATTAAACAGTGACAGAAAGGAAATCTTGCAGAGGTGCAGCCATAGTGCCAAATAATCATAAGATCGACAAAACCCTGGTAGAAGCAAACAATATAAGTCGAACTTCCAGGTGAAATTAATAGTGCAGACCCACGATGCTAGGGTACTTACCAGATAAGGGTTTGGAGGTCGAAACACTGTTGAACCTCGCAACCGCAACCTCGTCGACTTGCTACCCTGCGTAAATCAGTGATTAAACAGTAGTTAAAATTTGACCATAAATATAGTGAAGGAATGAATTAGTGCTGTAAAAGAAAACAAAATTAGAAGGAACGCGTTACCTGTTGTAGATTGAGCTAAGGGCAGGGAACAGAGAGGGTTTCGTCGCCAACAGACCATCTCTGGAGTTCCTCCATCTACGCCGGTGGAAATGAACCAAACATGCAATAACAATGGCCTCCTGAGTATGGAAGCGGCGCTGGAGCGGAGACTGCATCCGCAGAGTGGAGCAATGAACAAAATGACCAAAGCCGCGTGAAATGAACCCTAAGTATCTCTCTGTCCGAGACAGTCCAGCTTTCCACCGTCCGATCGTTGGAAACGATCCTGACCGATGATCACAGTGAGGATCCCAAGGGACGGCATGGCGGGACTGTGACATTTAAGTCCCCAGCTACCAACTCAAGGCTCAGTCACTGTTGATCGTTGGCATGGACTCAGAATGCCAGGTGTCACTCATGGAGCGCCATTATCTATCGCCAAGCAGATTGGTATGTACCGGGTCAATCGATTAAGGACAATCAACTGTCAGAATGAGATATGCCGTATCCATACACATTAATCACATCCGAAATGATCAAGTCGACCATCATGATAAGCCCCAACTATTGAAACGTGTTATATAAGGATTTAAATTTTTTTTTATTTGTAATGTTGTTATGGAGGGTTATGACAAGAAACTCAAATGAAAATGAAATAGAAATTCAAAAGTGAATTAAAATCAAAATAGAAAGAAATTGGAATAGGAATTGAAATTGATTTTTTCATTTAAATCAGTGATGCAAAGAGAGAGATAAGAAGTAGTCAAAGTACACACATGTAAAAAGTGGTCATTGAAACTAGGTCGTTATCGTTGTATGGAACCTCGGATTTGTTGAACAAATCTCACATTTGACATTTGTGCACTTTATAGAACGACTCTATCTTCCTCCTTTGAAAACTTTATAGTAATATAGATAAGGTGAAATTTACAAAATGACACTTTTAAATTTTAATTCCAAATTTAGATGGAGATAGAAATAAATCTAAAAATTATAATTGAAATAGAAATAAAT
>APFE031700850.1:314369-328678 GCA_000404065.3 Pinus taeda | reverse complement strand
AGGTATGGTCGCAGCCATCCTAAAAGACTTAGGTATGGGCGCAGCCATCCATCAATGAGTCATGTAATAATGATCCACAAAATCGCAACCTGGCCCACAATGGACTAGAACCAGGGTCTTGTGCTCCATCCAAACCCGAACAAAGTACAAGTCCAAACATGTGAATATAGGAGTCGAAGTCGAACATGCTTGAACATTGTTCGATTACCAGCCAATGATGAAAGTCGTTAACAGACGCAAGAGGTGCCACCAATAATGACGATGGCCCTCAAGGTACTATAGGTACATTCCACGGTGTGCGAATGAATGAGCCGGTGTCGAACACCCATAGAATTATCTGATCGGAGGCCAATGATGAAAACCTCGCGTCGAACACGAAGAACCTGCCATTGAGGCATGCAGGCTCCAAGGTACCTGAAGGGAATCTCTAGGCCACTTTCCTGGATAATGAGCTGAAGTCGATAGGAAGTGATCTTTATCAAAGGTGGGCCATAATGTTTCCCACATCATCAACACGAGACGGAAAGAGACAATATGTTTTGTGTGAAATATCAGAGGGAGGCTATACTTGGAGAGGCCAACTTCTCTTGAACATATCGGCGGCACAACGACGGATTTGGCAGTATTTGAGGTCAAATGATCAGAGGTCATGGCGACAAGGGAATGAGCAGATGAATGGTCAAATAGGATAACCCAAACCCATGAAGGAAAATGTGAAATGGGATGAGATGTCCCCACCCAGACACGAATGCAAACAGTGCCATGTTCAAGAGCGACATACTGCTGATGACGACGATTATGATTCCTTTATTTCCCCCACCATTTTTGGCGAGTACCCCGGTTATTTTTGGATGACAAGCTTGACGGGGATAGCATATGCTTGAGGAGCGTCATTTCGACGGAGCCTGATGTCATTAAGTTTTAACGAGTCTGACAAAGGAAAAACTTGGCATCTTTTCATGTTTATGGAGTTTGAAAAGACAACGGAAAAGAAAACTCCAGGGGGGTGCTTTTTCGTAAAGTTGTGTCTCTCGAGCCCGAAAAAGTATAAAATGATGCTCGAAAGAACCGCCCGATCATTGCGACCAAGGAGTACTTTTCGTAAATAGTGACTTTGACCCGAAAAAGTAAAAAAGTGGTCAGAAGCACGTCGTTTTAGAGCCAGTAACGAGTGCGAAACAACAAACACCCGGCAATCTTTATTAATTTAAATGGTCGAGAAAAGAGCTTTAAAAGTGACCACCCTTCGTTCGTTTTAACAAGCTAAAAGGAGGCTCGGCAATCTTTTCTTGTTTTATGTTGGAAAAGAGCTTAAAGACGACATTTTTGGGACCAAGTTTATATAGATCCACCGTGACTTTGCCGATTCCGAGGACCTGCACAAGAAAAACACCCGCGTAAACCCGTTCGATATGTCGAAAAACATAGTAAAACATGAATCAAGGCATAACATGGCAACATCAAGACTAAATTCATGATAAAAGGTGACAAACCCACTTTTATAAGGTTAATTTATAACTTTTTACCATAAATAGGGGGTGAAAAAATCATTTTTACCATTTCACCATTTGAGCTTTGGAGAACATTGTAGAACTACAAAGTTGACGGAGCGAATTCTTCATCGTGCGGACGTCGTTCTTCCAACAGCTGATTCCAGGTAGGTCCCTCTTGCCTTGCGCTCCATTTTGAATCTTTTTTCAAGCATTTTCACCATAGGATTTGGTCATTTGGCCAAATTTTTTGAGCGTAGGTGCGCTCTCGGTCAGCGCGGATTCGCCCATTGGGTCCGCGCTGACCGATTTTACCAGCACACACCACTTTCCAGGTCAGTGTGGAAAACCCATGTCCTTCCGCGCTGACCCAGAGAAAAAATACACAGGGCCACCATTTCCAGCGTGGCTGTTTTAGAAAGAGTCGCACTAGCGCTGCAAAGATTGATTTTTAATAATTTGAAAGGAGAATTTTCAAATGCAGGCAGCCTAATGCTTTTGGGTGATCATGCAGGACATAATGGCCTTTGTATGGCAGGAGAGAGCCCACGATAATGAAGATATGGTCGCTTTCGCTGATGCCGGATGCCGAAATGCAATGCGGGCATGTGGTTTGCTCAAATTCTTTCTCACTCCACGCTTGAGGGCTCAGCCAGACCTCCTAGAACTCTTGATCAGAGCATGGAACCCAGTGGATGGGAAATTCACGATTCGAGGTCACGACATAGATTTTGACTCCTCGGATATCTACTTCTTGACTGGATTGTCTCGCCGAGGTGTGATGCCCATCCTGGAGGGGCAGCGACCTAGCGGCGAGACGCTTGATCAGCTGATGGCCCGAGTGTGCCCACAGGTGGTCAAGACACGGAGCGGGAAAGCAAGCATTCCATCAGTGGGTGCTGGACCTAATGGCGACATAGTCCTTCGCACTATACTCTTCCTAGTGACGTGGGCAATAGGTAGTCTGGCCAACCATGAGGCCTCAAAGGCCAACCTGTTACTAGCTCTCGAGTGCTTACAGCCTACAATCTTCAACTGGGCAGCAGCTGTGACCAACAACATGAAGAGACAATTGAGTAACTGCCGACGTGGAGAGTCGAAGCAGTTTGGCTACGGATCACTCTTGCTTCTGCTCATGTTCGAGCGGGTGCCAACCCTTCGGCTGCAGACCATGGTGGTAGATCTGCCTAACAGTCCACGGGAGACGAGGGCCACCAAATGGGCCCAGGTCATGACACGTGGAGGTGGCGGTCGCTCAGTGTCGTGGGGTGTCTTCTTCCGAGGGTGGCTAGACTGCCAGGTTATCTTCGTTGAGGACTGGCCATATGCCGGTATCGACTTCCGTGGTGATCCCGACATGCCATTGCCTGCGGGAGAGCAGTGGGATGATGGAGGTAAACACTTGATCTCTTTTTGATTTTTCATCTTTGTAATGTTTTTGAATTTTTTCATGTACATGTCCTAATAAATGCTATGTTGTGTAGATGTGGGACCTATGAGACCCCTTGGCCTGGACCCAGAGGCACGGAGAGAGGGGCAAGGTGCTGCCATCTTGGCCTTGGCTCCTGCAGTAGGCGACCAGACAGAGACTGTGGTACACAACCTTGAGGGCTTGCTGGCAAGAGTCCCAGATTACCAGGGGATCGAGGAGGTCCCCCTAGCTGCATAGATCCATACAGTGGGTGTGGAACCCAGGATGCACCGCCTTTTGAGGTTGGTGGCACGAGCGATGGCATGCTATAGAGAGCATAACCCACTGCAGTAGACGCCTAGGTTTTATTTTCCACTGTTGTTTTTGAGAGACACATGTCTCAGATGTACTGAGGACGTCGGATTTATGAGACATGTACACTTATTTTTTGAGCACCTTAGTGCGCCACACGATTTATATAATATATATATAAATATATATAATATATATAATATATACATGGTGTTTTTATTGTATCTTATGCTTCTCATGTTTTGTTAATTTACATATTTCGCAAATGTCTGTCTAATACATAATTAGCCAATGCATCAATTACTGCATTAAGTCTTCTTGGAATGTGATGATAAGTAATATAATCAAAATTTCTTTCCAATAACTTAACACGTAAATACAACCTTAAAATACGATGATCTCTGACGGAATATTGTCTGTTGAGTTGATGGACTACAAGCTGCGAATCTAAATTTACAACCAATGAGCGGATTTCGAGGTTAATCGCCTCGGCTAATAATTCAATTACAGCACTATATTCAGCTACATTGTTTGTTGTACAACCTAGACACACACCTTGAATATCTATTAACTCACCATGAGGATCGTAGATCACCCATGCCGCAGATGACAGATTGCGAGTACTGCAGGAAGCACCATCAGCGAAACCAACGTAAGGTGATCCAGACATCTGTTCAAGAAGCAAAAAGACACAATAAGCGGCAATCACGCCGACACACTAAGATAAAAATCAAATAAACATGCACACACACAGAACACATTGTAAAAAGCATATGCATGTAAAAAATAAAGGAGAGAGTGCCTAGACTTAGGCGTAATATTTCTTAAGATATAGCCCATTACGGGGCCTGTCCAGGGGATTGCCTTCATAATCGATCAGCTCATAGGCACCTTTTTGTAGAACTCTTTTTACAATGTAGGGCCCATGCCACATTGGCTCGAGTTTTCCTGCTCCTAGCTTATCATTAGCCTGATCGTAGAGCAGTACCAAGTCTCCCTCGACGAAAGAGCGGGGATTAACAGAGTTATCGAAGTGAGTTTTCACTCACTTTTTTTGAGCTTCGATAGCAAGGGAGGCTAGACGACGTGTCTCGTCCAGTCATTCCAGGTAGAGAAGCCACTCTTCTACAGGAGTAGTCTCGGAAAGTAACTCGACGGCTAATTTGAGTGAAGGAATCTCACACTCAATGGGAAGGGTTGCCTCCAGCCCATATACTAGCTGAAAAGGGGTGAAACTGGTGGCATCCTTCATGGAGGTCCGGTAGGCCCACAACGCGGAGAACAACATCAAATGCCAATTAGACTTGTGCATGCCAACAATTCTCTGAAGCATCGTGACCAAGACTTTGTTCACGGCTTCAACCTGACCGTTCGCTTGAGGATAGCATGGAGAGGAACTATCATGCCTAAGTCCTAGTTGGGTTGTCAACTCGACCATCATATGATTACGAAAATGTTTTCCATGATCAGTGAAAATGGCTTGTGGAACTCCAAACCGAGAAATAACATGGTTGAAAAGAAACTGCGCCGCCGTATGACCGTCTTCTGACAATGTGGGCATCGCCTCGGCCCATTTTGTAAAGTAATCTACAGCAACGATGATGTAACCATGCCCCCTGCCTGAGCGAGGGTTACATGTCACATAATCGATACCCCATTTAGCAAAGGGGCCTACGGTCACAACAGGGTGCAGCGGGGCAGCGGGCGCACGCATCTTCCGCTGGTAAATCTGGCATTCATGGCAAGAACGGACGGCAAGAATGCAGTCCTTGAAGATGGAAGGCCAGAAGTAGCCAACACGAAGGATCTTTTGTGCGGTGGCATATCCAGAAATATGACCACCACAAGCACTGGAGTGGCAGTCATTTAGAGCTCTTTCAGCTTCTTCGAAGGTTAGACATCGACAAAGAACCGAATCAACCCCAAGGTGGTACAGGGTGTCCCCAACTATGCGATATGGCTGAGCTTGGTGACGAATCTAGCGACGAGCGTCTTTCGACATCTCGGGGTGGAAGGAGGATGTATGCAAATAGAAAATTATGTCCCCATACCATGGATCGAGGGTGCTGATCTAGAAAAGAGTTTCATCTGGAATCGACTCCTCTATCTGCGAGGAAGTAGCGTCAGATGGCAAGGAGCACAGAAGTTCAGCAAAAATGAGTGATTTCTTGGACTTGGCCGCAGTAAATTTTAAGTCGAACTCTTGGAGGATCACGATCCACTTTGAGTACTTGCCCCCCAGCAATTGTCGTGAAAGAATGTAGGTCATGGGGTTACAATCTGAAATCACCGTAGTAGTACGCAACAGAATGTAGTGACGGAAGCGTTGGACGGTGCAGACTGTGGCGAGAGCCAACTTCTCGACATATGCATATCGAGTCTCCGTATCTAGTAAGTTGCGACTAAGACAATAAATGACATGCTCGATGCCATCTTCGTCGTCCTGAACCAAAACCATGCCGATAGTGGTATCGGCAGCAGCCAAATAGAGCGTATAGTCATGATGGTAATTTGGAGGCCGCAACAAAGGGGCAGAAACCAAGAGAGTTTTTAGATGAGCAAACGACTCCTCGGCTATGGCATCCCATCGGAATTGGGTGTCACGCTTCAGTAACTGGGTAAAACCCTTTGCCACTTCAGCATAGTTGGTATGAACCGTCTTAAAAAATTAGCTTTCCCCTGTAAACTATGTAATTGTCGCAAAGTAGCAGGGGGAGGAAGGTTCATGATTGCCTCGACTTTAAGGGGATCCAAACAGATGCCCTCTCGGGAGACGATAAATCCGAGTAGTCGACCTGATTCGACGCAGAAGACACATTTGTGTGGATTTAAGCAAATATTATAGTGTCTACAACGAAGAAAGATTTCATGAAGGTGCGATGGGTGGTCCACGTGCTTAGCTGAATGAGTGGGGAGATCATCCAGGTAAGGCTATATGATGTGTCTGATATCGTGGAAGGCATAAGAAATCGCACGCTGAAAAGTAGCGCCGACATTTTTGAGGCTGAAGGGGAGCTTTTTATAAGAAAAGGTGCCCCACAGACAGATGAAGGCCGTCTTGTGTTGATCTGCCGGAGCAATGTTGATCTGGTTGTAACCAGAAAAGCCATCCATAAAAGAATATATCTCGCTGCCCGCACACTCATCAATGAGTTGATCAATAAATGGTGTGGGGTAGTTGTCCTTTGGGCAAGCTCTGTTAATGTCATGGTAATCAACGCAGACACGAATGGTGCCCTATTTTTTGTCGACAGGGATGATGTTTGAGACCCATTTTGTCAGTGGGATGGGATAGATAAATCCCGCCTTAAGAAGCTTTTCAACCTCTGCTTTGATGGCTGCCGCCTTATGGGGGTGCACGGGGCGCAAACGCTGGCGAACAGGTTTGGCCCCGAGATACGTTGGTATCTCGTGCACTACTATAGATGGATCAATACCAGGCCTTTCTTCATAGGGCCATGCAAAGACATCACGAAATTCGCGAAAAAGTGCGATATAAACCTGAATCTCCTCAGGAGTGCAGGTCACTCCTATGTAAATATTCTCGACAATCCCTGCCTTAACAGAGATGTCAATTGGTTGAGTCTGCATGATGTTCCCTAAATTCCCTTCGGACGATGTGTGATAAATATGAATGGGCGTCTGAAGGGATTGATAAGGGAGACATGGAGCAAACCGCTTAAGACAAAGCAGCGTTTCCTGAAAGGTAGGGAGAAAGGAGGAATGGTGGTGAAGAGGAAACCACGGACGTTCGTCCAGAGACATAGTCTCTATAATAGCCTCATCGGAAGGAAATATTTCCTTCAATGGGTCCGAGGAGGTGTATTCTCCTAACCAAGGGGGAAAATCATCTGAGTCAAGAGCCCCACTCAAGACGGTGGGTTGATCATGTGAGGCCGATGCAGCGACAATTTCAATGTAGTTGAGCTCGGCTGGACTCAATGGCATCTCCTCACCCCAAGGTTCTATCTGGTCGATGGAAGGAAGGATCTAAGGGTCAGAACGAACCGAGATCATAGAGATCAAGGCGAGGTTGGGAGGTGGGAGGGAAAAAACACCCATAAGGGCGGGTTCTTTGAAGAGCCCGGCTCCCACATTTTCATACGGAACTAAGGTATGCTCAATGAAGGGTACGTTTCCCTCAGAAGAGGAAGCGAAAAAAGAGAGTTGATCGACCGTGACAATTTTCCCTTGATGGGGGAAACGAATGACACGGAAGAGGGACGAAGCCATAGCATGCATAGCATACGTCCAACTCCGGCCCAGAAGGAGGTTATAAGTGAGATTTGTGTCTACAACCTTGACTTCTACTTCTACAGTCTTCCCTTCTAAGGTAATCGGTAGCCGTTGAAGGATACCATATGGTCGAGATTCTCTCCTGTTGAATGCTTCCAAGTTCATTGGGGATTGACTCAACGTTGGAGACCCGATGGCTTTCCGACATGTAATAGACATAATGCAGGTTGAGGCGCCCTCATCAATGACTGTACGATGGATCGTTTTAGAATTGATGATGAATTGAATGAGGAAAGCTATCTGATGAGGCAGTCGAGGAACATGGCTCTCGAGGTCGAAGGTGATTAAATTCGAGTCCGCTGGGTCGATGCCATCGATGGCCAATAGCAGGGGCTTCCTCTGGGGGGGGCAGCTTTGAAGGACCTCTAAGGCGGACATGGTAGACGGAGCCTGCGCTAAGTCCTCCATGATGCTATAATGCTGGGCAGCACGAGCATTTGGGTTATAAGAAGACCTCCTAAGTACCCCTTTGGGAGGGGGTCGGATTGTTGTCTCAACACTCGGTCTCTCGATATGGAGAGGACCAGAGTTGGATGGAGGAGCACTTGAGGGAACCTCTAGCTCATTCCCGGCGGACGATGGATACTCCTTAGCTCGAGTTGATACATGAATAGGAATAGTTCCAGCCATGAAGACCTGGGAACCGAAGGGAGAAGATGAAGAAGGATCAGCTACCATCTGGGTTTGCTGAGAGGGAAAGGGTTCTTTCAGAACCGCAGGGATCCCAGGAGCACCTTTCAACAAACGACTAACTTCGGACCGCCTAGGGCAGTCCTTAGTGTAGTGGTCTTCCTCGCAAATGAGGCAAGGATACTTAGGTTTGCGTTTAGCTCCTTCCTTGGCGGGAGGTTTAGAGGATTCCTGCTTGGGTTGATCGGACTTATTCTTCCCTTTCCCCTTTTCCTTTTTCTTACCTTTCGAGGTCTTTCCTGCCATGGTGGACTGAACGGCATTGACCTCGAAAGTGTTTTCGTTGGATGCCCTTGACTTTTGCTTCCCAGGATTCGATGATTTTTTAGATGCCTGGTTTACAGAGCCAATGACTCCATCGACAGATGGCTTGGGCAGAGCCTTGGATGTACCGGGCCTAGGGGCGTCTGGAAAATAATCATACAAAGTACCAGACTAAGAGTAAACTAAGTCTAGGTACTGAGCGCGCGCGATCGCTTGCTCTTCAGTTACGCAGGCTCCCATAGCAATGTCCCGCGCAATCTTGGGGACGAAGGAAGTCGTAAACCAGTCGGTGAGGAGGAAATCAGGTATCCAGAACTTGATTAACCTGTGACGCCTTCTCCATTCGTGAATATGGTTGGAGATATGCGTAGTAGTATCCTGCTTAAGAGACGTGAGGAGGTGAGTACCTGTCTCGTACCGAATGGGTAACTAAAAGTGATTCAAAAATGCCATAGCCAACGAATTGAAATCATGAAATGATGCACGGGCCAATTCGATATACCATTTAGCTGCCGAACCAGTGAGGGTCCTCTGAAAGAGGCGAAGCCAGATCGAGTCATCGAGCCATGAATTTGACGAACACCATAAGTGATACGTGATCACATGAGCCTGAGGGTCGTCTCCGGCCTTCCCATCAAATTTGGGACAGTCACTAGGTAATTTGGTTGGAACTGGTGGCCATTGTGGGTCGTGTAGAATGGGATCATTCGTTAACTTCGACACATCGGGCAGTTCCAACGTCGCTAAAAATGGTAGCTGCGGATTAAACGACATCTGTGCTGGATACGAGGTAGAACCAGAATTCCACCCAGCTCCTAGTTGCCCCCATTGTCCTTGTCTCGATGGACTAGGTCCGTAAGGGCCTTGTCCAGAAGGATTTTGTCCATAGGGGTTGTTTCTAGAACCGGGTTGCTGATTCTTCCCCCCAGCACCCCATTGGTTACCATATTGGCCAGCAGGTTGTTGATAATTTGGATAAGGATTACCCTACGGCTGTTGGTAATTTTGGTACGGGGTATATTGATTTTTCCCCTGGGGTTGCTGGTATCCGTACTGAGCCTGAGAAACAGGCGGCTTTTGATAACCAGATTGGGATTGATACCCACCTGAATGTTGGGGTTGGGATTGGTACCCACCCGAATAAGGAGGTTAGGCTTGGTACCCACCTGAATAGGGAGGCTGGGATTGGTACCCGCCAAAATATGTAGGCTGGGCTTGATACGTGCCCGAATACGGAGGCTGGGATTGATACCCGCCAGAGTATGGAGGTTGGGATTGGTACCCACCTGAGTAAGGAGGTTGGGATTGGTACCCACCTGAATACGGAGGCTGGGATTGATACCCACCTGAATAGGGATGCTGGGATTGATACCCACCTGAAAGAGGAGGTCAGGATTGGTACCCGCCTGCATGCTGAGCTGTCTGGCCAGAAGGTTGTCCTGGTCGGATTTGAGACCACCCCGTTCGCCTAGAAGGTCGAGCTTGCTGAGTGAGGGGCTGCCCTTGCGCAACCGAGGTTTGTCCTTGTTGACCAGAGGGTTGCTGAGCAGTAGGCCGGCCTTGCTACACGTAAGGCTGGCCCCCTTGCCCAGAAGGGTTACCTTGCTGGTTTACGGGTTGACCTTGCTGCCCATAATGTTGTCTCTGGTTCCCATAAGGTTGCCCCAAAGGGTAGCCTTGCTGGGTACCTGGTTGACCTTGTTGGGCATTGGGTTGTCTCGGGTTTCCAGAAGGTTGCCCAAGATATGTAAAAGCTAGACCACTAGAGACCAAAGGTTGTCCCTGATTGGGTTGTCCTTGTGGGCCTCCCTGTTGACCTGGGTAATTTTGGCCAACATACTGCTGCCCATGATTAGGCTGCAAGTACGGCTATTGACCCTGGTAGGGTGGTCCTTGCTGTCCTTGTCCCAGATGGTACTGGCTGCCACCATAGCCGGTGGTACCCCAAGCCACGTTCAATGGAACAGAAATCTCATCATAAGGGATTTCAGGCAAGGAGGTAAACAAGTAATGATTCTCAGGATCCTAATATGGGCCTTGCTCATCTGGGTTCTGGACATTACGCAAGTATTGAAAATATGCCTCCTCTGCCGTCATATGATCGGAAGCAGGAGGAGCACCACTTGCGGGGTGCACAACTCTAGAAGAAGGTGACAGTTGACCACTTTGCGTTGGACCTCGAGATGGGCCCGCGGCAGAAGTGACAGCTGATGACGCTGTGACCGTACTAACAACTGGAGTTGACGCCGCGACACAAATGGTCGAGTTGGATGGAACTGCCGTAACAACAGTATGACATACTTGGGAAACAAACGGTCTTGTGGTAGGGACGATGTTTTGATCCCAAACGGAAGGGGAAGTTGCCGAGTTCATAGCATCCCTCAAAGATCTGTAGCGTGCCGGCACCGTGACACCCAAAGACGTAACGGTGTAGGGCGTAGAGATGATGGGGGATTTTGCCGGAATGGGAGTATCTATACTCGACATAACGGACGGGCCACTCGACACAGGGGAAGTGTCGCCCATATCGGAAGAAGCCATCGGAGATGGGGCACCGACAGGAGTGGCAGGAAAATCCTCGTCAGAGGGCTCCCAAATAGGGTTGTAAAAGAACTCGTAAAAATCATCTTCTGGAGCTCGAGAATTCAACGGTAGGATGCTCGGAACAATGGGAAGAGCGTCAGAGACCAGAGTTTCAGGGCAACAGAAGATGGAGACCCTTCGTCACTTGGGATAGAAGACGGAGTTGATGGATCCGCCAGGATGACCAAACAAAGACCCTAAGCAAGATAATGATAAAAACCTACTCAAAACTAAACACACAAAAGATCTAACCAGGTAAATTTATCGTGGCCAAATGAATTTTTAAGACACAGAAACTGAACTTGACCTTTTCATGTTTCGAGAGTCGAGAAAAGGACGAAAAGATGACTCTATCTCCTTCGAATATTTAATGAGCACGAATTGACAAGACGCTCACTTACACCTTTTCTTTTAGGGAGTCTGAAAAGGATCAAAAGTGACTGCTCTGGAGATTCTAAGCAAAAGGTTTACCAAGCAACCCGTAAAACTACTTATACACCTTGGCAATCGTATGAGAACCAAGGAATATCCGTACTGTAGTCAATCTTCCCGAATGTTGTGTTCGGTGCATTACGGTTCACAAGGCGGCAGACTCTGCTTCCTATGGATAAAGGATGCAAACCTAGTGGAGTTTCCCCATATATACACGACGGTACGTGGGAGCCCAAATCCGTGCTAGACCACAATTGAATCACACCAGGAGGAATCACCCAACCTTAATGCAAAAACAAGGGTGATTAGGTTTTACGACGCCAGAGCACGTCTCTAGCCTAGACCTCTAGATATTTGCGTTAAGTTCCAATGCGTTTTTAGATAAATTTGGTTTATTTTACGGTTGATCTTGAATTAAGTTTTGATTTCAGGTCCACCGTATGATCTCTCGAAAATACTTATATGCAAACTATATGCCAAAGAACATCGTTTCGTTCGATGAATTATAACTATGAGAAGGTTAGGAATTTTTCAATCAAACAAAGTGAACTCAAGCAATCAAACAACCTAATGCAACTAATAGCAAGGAGATGAAACTTTTCTTTTGAAAACACAAATCAACGAAATGTCCTTTTCCTTTTAACTATTAAATGCAAAAGATGCTAGTTTGCTTTTCTTTTCAATGGCACAAAAGCGCTTTTAAAATGAATTTGAGAGATAGCAACTCTAAGTGAAAGAACTAAATTCACTCAATGCAAACACAAGAAAATTCCCAAGACACTAAAAACCAGTTTCCCAAATCAAAGGAAAACAAAGGCTTATGAGCTATGTGATCTAAGTTCAATAAGACATAAAGGAATTCAAAGGAGGAAGGCAAATTGCTTGGAACACAACCAAAACACTTCCAACAATCACCAAACGAATGTGAAAAACAAATCCAAAGTTGGCTGGTCAAACAAGAACACAAGATCCCGAATGGAAGGCTTGACACACACACGGCCACTAGATGCCCTAGGGCTTGAGTGCGAAATCAATGGAGAAAAGCAAACACCCGGAGGATAAGAGTTCAAAACCAGACAAACGATGATTCAACACACTCTAGCAACTATAAAAGTTAAGGCAAAATGCAAACCAAGAAGTGAAAGCAAAAAGGAAGGCTTTGCAAAACCGAAAAACAAGTAATAAACGAAGCCTTGCGGAACAAGGCTTCGCAAGCAAGCGTGTCACATCTCAGACAAAATAAAACAAGTCATAAACCAAGTGGAAAGAGCAGGGGACAGTCAAACCAAGAGGTTTAGGAAGCAAATTTGGACAAAAATGAATTTTACAGGATCAGCGCGGGTGACCCCTCTACAACAAAGCGATGACAAGACAATGCCTGTAGCAACTTTGCACTGTCAGCACGGAAGGAAACGGATAAAGGGTGTTGGCTCGAAAACAAGGTCAGCGCGACTGTTAAATGTATAAGTACGATGACAGGAAAAGCAAAGAAACAAATGTGCGATGTTAGCACGACTGTTCTGATTTAAAACACGCTGAGGCTAAAAAACAAGCAAAATCGAACCAAAAACTCCCAAACCAAGGCAACAGCTTTTTAAAACAATTAAAACATTTTCCGGAGTGAGCCAGGAAACTAAAAACAGAGAACTAATCCCCAATATTTGACAAGAGAGTAATAATCAAACTCAAAACAAGGATGAACAACAAAGACACAAGCAACGTTCCCCAGCGGAGTCGCCAAATTGTTGGAGAGGTAAATCCCCTCTACGAATAGAGGCGATCCCTACTAGCCCAGAACGGGTCTAGCAACAATCAATCAATGCTACTCTACAAGTTCCTAATTTCAATTAACAGGTGGGTAATGAGCACCTACTTGGATTCCAACACTATGTTTGATGAAGAGATGCTGCTCTCGCTCTTTCGCTCCAGCCGATCACAATCCTCCACTATCCTTGTGGGCAGACACCTGCACAAGCAAAGAGAAGACAAACACAAGCGTAAAATCTAGTAAAACCAACTATACATCAGTCAGAAAGGATGTAATTCACATTAACCATCATAAGACAAATGAGAATGGAACCATAACAGGAGTCATCTATCTTTTATTAATCAAAACAGAGAAAGATACAACCAATGTTCTGACGCTGAGTCCTTCTCTAGAGGGTCCATCCAACATGTCTCATAAGCATTCACCCTTGAAGGTAGATCTCCCAAGACAAATAACTCTCTCTCTCACACAAGACAACAAACTTGATAACCTTCCTTAAGCTCTCTAGCAATCCACACTCAACACACCAAATGCCTATTAAGAGCAGCACTAATGCACTATGAATTCCTCTATGTCAAAGTCTATATGTTCCAAACTAGCTGCTCATGGCAATGGTTGAGGCTTATATAGGAGGAGTCTCCATGAATAGTGAAAGGATGAGCTTATCCCCAAGAAAGGTGGTTCATTAGGCGAACATACATGCCATAGAAGGGTGGGCGAACTTTACAAAGCCAACAACCAGGTCTGGAGTCATCTGGAAGGCTGGCTGTTAGAACAAAGTCGCCCAAACAGGATCAGCGCGGGTGCATAACTGAGCTGGTGCGCTGGCATCGCATCTCAATAACAGAAGAGGTCTGGTCAGCGCGATCTAATACAAGCGGAGGGTGTGCTGGCTATGAAATTCGACCAGCGCGGAAAACCCATGTGCTTCCGCGCTGGCAGCGCACCAATTACACTATCCTTCGCCAGTCAGTGCGGTTATTTCAATAACAGTTGCGATGATCCAATAAACTTAGGCAAAGAGGGTTTTTTGGCCATTTCAGAGAGCATGAGCATGATGGAT
>APFE031700850.1:294247-309969 GCA_000404065.3 Pinus taeda | reverse complement strand
GCCATTGCTGGGGAAGTGTAATTAGGTAACCTTATCTCTTATATTCAAAAAAAAAAATGATATGCATAGAGAAAGAGACTCTAGGGGTAGATTTATAGCTAGAGGCAGGAGCTCAATTCCTACAACACCACCTACTCCACCAAGAACAAGAAGAGATACACCTCCATCTAAAGCTCATACTCCTAGCCATAGAACTCTTGAAATTCTAAGGTCAGAAATCAAAGCAAAAGAATCTCCTACTCTATCTCCCGAGGCAGTCCTAGAGGAGAAAAATCTTGGGTCTCCAACAACAGGAGTAGCCTTTTTCACCTCCACACGGGAGCAAATTTTATTTGAAGAATTAGGAATACCTGGTGAGGAAGAAGAAGTAGAACCTCTCTCCCATATTCCATTAATAGAAGAACTAAATGAAGATAAAGTAACCTTGCAGGTTGAACCTTATACTGATTCTGAAGAAACTATAATGGCAGAAGAGGGAGAGGATGGAGAATTCACATTGTTTGGAGGAGGGTGTAGAGGAAGAGGTAGAGGAAATAATGGAGGAGATTGAGGAAATAATGGAGGAGGCAAAGGAAATAGGGAAATAGATAAATCTTTTGGATTCCCTATAGTGGATGAAGAAATAAATGCCACAATGAAAAATATATCACCTTCTCTCCTCCCAAATTTCCATAGTTTAAAAAGTGAGCATCCTGAAACATTTTTATTTGAGTTTGAAGTCTTGTGCAGAACCTATGATTACTTAGAAGATTCTCAAAAACTTAAGTTGTTTCCTTCAACATTGAATGGGGTTGCTTTGAAGTGGTTGATGGGGTTAGTCACTCAGTCCATTGGAACATGGAATGACATGAAGAAAGCATTTTTGGATAGGTATTTGGACTATTGCATGCCTACCAATCACAAGGATGAAGTGTTCAAAATGATAAAAAGAGATGATGAAAATTTGGAGGATTTAATTGAAAGATTCAACTATAACTTGAAAAGAGCAAAGATGGACAATTTAGATGAAGATACCTTAAAAAATCTTTTATTAAAAGCCATTAGAGATGAGTGGATAGATATCCTTAACATGATGGGGAAGGGATATATCTCTCAACTCCCATTAAGTGACATAGGAGAATTATGTGTTCATCTCTCAAAAGGGAAATCCAAAACGGGGAAAGGTCAAAGAGATCCTTCTCTTGTTAGAGTGAATAAGTCTGCAACTGGATCAGTGAGTAGGGCAGAAATTGGGAATATTCTTGATGAATTCAAAACAAATATTCTAGGGAGCCTTAGTGAGAAAATAGACACCCTTAAGTTGCAAAACAAGCAGAAAACCAACGCTGATACTTTAGCTATTTTCTATCCCAAATGTAGAAGAAAACACGTTGTAAGAGAATGTCCTTTGGATGCAAAAATTATAGAGACTTGTGTGATTTATTTAGAAAACCATGAGACCAAGGGTTGTCCTCCAATTCCAGGTCTTAAGGCTTTTTTTGAAGAAGAAATAGTTACAAATTCAGCAGAATCTCTTTGATTTGTCTCCAGAAGACCTTGACAAAGGCCACAATATCAGGGATTTAACAATCAAATGTATCTTCAACCCCCACAAAATTGGAATTCTTGGCAGCAACCTTGGCCTCAACCTCAATCTCAATCTCAACCTTGGGCTCAAGGAGTACAAAATCTTTATGGGAGATTTTCTCAATATTATCAATATCCTCCATCATATCAAAATTATCCTTCCCCACACATTCCACAACAAAATCAGTAGCCACAACTTCAAAATCAGAACCCTCAACATTCACTACCATTTCCACAACAAATTCCACAACAAAACCAAAATCCACAACTCTTACTACCATTTCAGTAGAGACCAAATTAGCTACCTGCTATAGGATAAAATGCACAGTGTATGGAGAATGAAGATACCCTCAAAGGTCTTCTCGGGACCTTCGACAGACTGTAAGATTATCTGCAAATGTCACAAAGTTACATGCATGTTCACAAACAACAACTAACTATCAAAGTAGGAGAAATAGATTATCTCAAGCCTCTTTGTGGATTTGTTGGAGAGCACAATACAGCTAGGTGGAATTCCCTTGAGCCGACTCCAAATCAAGTCCTGCACATAGAAGAGACAAACATAATCACAGCTTATAACTCTGATAACTAATACACAAATACATAAAAGAACATCTAGTTACATATAACTAAGCTACTCATGCTAAAAGGTATTGGACAAACAATTGAATGAATGATAGTACCAAAACCACGGAGTAGATAGTACAACTGTAGTTCTATATTAATGTTGGAAGAGTGATTACAACCATCTGTTGCATCAGACTTCCTTTACCCCTCCAACTTATCTCTCTCTCTATCACCATAGCCCTAGCTTTGCTTATGTAGCAATTGAGTTAGGGTTGCCAAGTTCCTCCTTGAGTTCCCTAGGGTAAAAGAAATGAAGTTACCATGCTTTTCAGTGCTTTCCCATTTTCCTCCTTTCGGATTAGAAATCCTCCAAATAGGTTAAATTTGGATGTTTCCTCTCTTTTCTTGAGTAATTTTAGGAACAAATATATAGATATTTATGAGTCAATTCATTCCTTTGACCCTTTGAACTTCATTAGGATTTACTAATGTTGTTCCCATACTAGCAATTTGAGTTAGTAGGGTCACTAATGCACCCTTAGGCTTGCAGAGAAGATTTGTAATGCAGGTTGTCAGTGCATAGCCAACGTTAGTGTGGAAACAAGGCATGTGATTTTGGTCTTTGCTTCAGCTATCATGTCTTTCCCCTCTGAGTTGACGAGGAGGTGAATTTGTTGTATAACATATGCCCTCTAAAGAATGAGATCATAGGTTGTGACGATGGCCGAAATACTTTACTTAACTGTAATTTTCCTTTAAAAAGAGAGAGAGGATCGGAGCTTCGGGTGGTACAGGAAACTTGATACAAAACATATATATATAACTACTAAAATCATGCCTTGAGTTGGGCATTCCCATGCTCAGTAGCTATGTCAGAGTGATTTTCTCCAAAGAGATATGACAATGTTGGCCACCTATTAAGCGGATAAATCATTCTTGCAGACAAGACCGATCTCCCTAGTATCAATTGATATCTAGCAACAAGCAGGACAAGAAAATCTACTTTTCTCTAAACATATTACGGTTTATTAACAAAAACTAAGAGGTGTTTCAGACCCTACCTTAAGTCCAACACTAGTTTGTGGTAGCCTTGCTCCAACAGCTTCAAAGAGTTTCCTTTTAATAACCTGCAAGCAGAAACAAGCACACATCAAAGAACACCTACATAGCTAATATAATAAATCATTTTCATCATAGTGATCAAGGAGTCTATGAAATAAACCATTAAACACAACTTTTTGAGAAAAATAAACTTGATTGTATTAACTTTGAGAAAGAAGAACTTTACAACCTTGGTGCCTTGATGTTGTACAAGCTCTTCCCAGGGTCCAGGCAGGAATCTCCTCTACTTTGACAAGCCTCACTCATTCCCAAATGAGATCAAAAGGTATGTGATCTTTCCTCTCAAAAGCTCAATTAAGAAGACTAAGTTCTAGCAGCATATACCCTCAAAAATATTCAGCTTTCAACCTCCCAAGTAACCAGCCCAAAGCTTCATTTTATAGTGCAAGGGAAGGAAGTTATAGGTCCACCATTGAAGGGATAGAGTCCTTCTTCAAGGGGATAAGCTCCTCACATCAAGGGGTTAGCTCCTTAAGGAGTGGGATGCATGTACCCTCAAGGAGTGAACTTGCCAGCGCAAGATTCCCTCTAGAAGCTTCCAGAATTGACTCAAAGTGAGTTTTTTAGAAGAAACTTGTGCTTTTTTAACTTTTACAGGGGTTCACACCCATATATGCAGATACATAGTGGTCAGGTGTGTAGGGGACATGACCAGTGGCTGCGACACCGTAGGTAATGCTAAGAGAAAGTGCGAAACTAGAGTTTTAGATATTTTTAAGGACTTTCTCTCATTTTCAAAGATTGATATGCAGAGCTGAGGTTTAAGACTTGCAAAGGAGGTATGAATGAGTGGTGATAAACTCATATTGGTTATAGAAAGTCATGGTGACAATTTTAAGTGTAACAGATTGCCCCCTAAAGCGCAAAGTCTGTAATAGATGAGGATGGTTTTTTGTCATCTGTGAAGAGTGAAGTGCTTTATCATTTCAAGGATCTTCCTGTGGATACCCCGGTCGGAACCTGTAAAAACATTTAATGCAATATATATATATATATATATATATATATATATATATATAATATATATATATATACTAATAATATATATATAATATAATATATATTATATGATCATATCATCGCTGAGGTAGGCATTCCCATACTCAGATCAAAACTGACTAGAAACTATCTAAACTGCTCTGATAGAGGAATGATTTTGTAATACATCACAAGTATAGACATATGTAGACACAATATGGGCATAAACATCTGTTTATGAATAATCAAACTTATATAATGAATAACAAAATTCCTCACAAGCCTGGATGGTGGAAACTAGATCCAGGGTCTTCATTTCTATTTCCCAAACTAGTATGATTCTATCCATGTGAATGAATGTGTCGAAGTCAAACATGGTAGAAACCACTTGATTACCAGTCAATGATGTAAATCGTTAACAAGTGTGAGAGGAACCACCAGTAATGTCAATGGCCCTTAAAGTACTCAGTACAATCCAGGAAATATGAATGAATAAGTCGATGTCAAACACGTCACAGAATCCTTTGATCGAAGGTCAATGATGCAACCTGTCGTCAAAGGCAAGAAACCTGCCATTGAGGCAAGCGGATTTCAAGGTATTGTTGATTTCTAGATCATCTTTCTAGATAATGAGTCGGAGTCGATAGAAAGCGATCCGTCGTAGGCAAGCCCACAACACGAAATCATAGATCAAGTTTGAAGAAATATTTGGCAAGGACTAACTCAGGGATGGTCAAGATGGATGACAAATATTTTGCTAATGAATGGTTTATTTGAACTGACCTCTTGAACACATAACGAGACTGCAAATGGTTTGGTTACAATTGACCCAAAGCTAATACCCGGAAATTGGTTGAAGTCTTTCAATAAGGTTTAATTAACTGTTAGGCAAAGGATTTCCCAACCCAGGTGAACAAAAGTGTCGTGTTCAAGAGTGGTTGACTGCTTTTCAGAAGACAAAGTATAACAATCAGGTTCTTTTTTCTCTCTTTTCCCCCACCATTTCTGGCAAGTACCTCTTTATTTTTGACAAGCTTGAGGAGGATAACATTTGCTGGATTATAAGCTCATCCTTCGGATGAGTCCAACTTAGTTTAAAATTCTAACCCTAAGAAGGAGTGGTCTGTTCCTGTTTGTAATTGAACAGGTCCTTTACTGTTAAATTTTAACGAGTCCAGTATAGGAGAAACTCGGCATTTTTCAATTTTAGCGAGTCAGAAGAAAAATTTAAGAAAACTCCATGGTTGTCCTTTTTCGTAAATTTGTGTCTCGCAAGCCCGAAAAAGTATAAAATAATACTTGAGAGAACCGCTTGACCATTACGATCAAGGAGTACTTTTCATACTTAGTGCCTTCAATCTGAAAAAGTAAAAAAGCGATTGAAAACACATCACTTTATTACCAATATCGAACTTGAAACGATAAAAGTCAGGCAATATTTTCATGTTTATACGGTCAGAAAAGAGCTGTAAGTGGACCGTCCTTTTAATTCCATTTTAACGAGTCTAAAAAGAAAAACTCGGCAATCTTTTCATATTTTACGAGTCAGAAAAGAGTTTAAAGAGGACTCCTATATTTTTTGTTGAAAATGATCAATTCTGCTTGAACACCCAATATTCTACACAAAAACTGCAAACATTACTCATATCTGTTTAAAATTAATAAAAATGTACCAAAATTTACCTTTTTAAAGTGAAAAATAAATAAATTAAAAATTAATTTCTTCAAAAAATCTTATAAAAGGGGCTTTTACAAGTTCATTTTTACCATTTGCCTTTGGAGTAAAAAGTAAGAGCTTTTGGTAAGAAAACTTCCTGTGAAGATTGCAGAAAATCTGACCGCTGGAATCGAGAACCGTCCTCTCTAGGTAATCCACAACATCCCTGCCTTGCATTTCATCTGTTTCATTTTCATTTTTAGGGCTTTAAAATTCGTTTTTTAAAGAAAATTTAGGTTAAAAATCACTCGCGGTGGTTGCGAAGGCGTAAAACGTGTACCCTGCGAAACCCGACTCTTTTGTACAAGAGAAAAAGTCGGGGTTGTGCACCTTCCCTTAAGGATGACTGCGAACCTACGCACTATCCCTAACACGGTGGGTGCGAACCCCATGGAACGCGTTTTGAAACCCTAGATTCTCTCATTTCTGCCCAAATGTTTTCAAATTACAAGATTCTAATCTGCCTATTTTGCCATGCAGATACACAAGATGCTTGTTTGGTGGGAAAGAAAACACGAAGATGTGGATCAAGCCGCATTACTCCATCCACCTTCAATACAAGATTTAAGAGCATGCAGACTTTTGAAATTTTGGGCCATACCTGGCATGAAGGCACAGGTAGACTTTCTACAATGGCTGGTAGACAAGTGGAGAACGTAGGACCAATGTTTCATCATTGGTGGCCACTGGCTCGAAATTGAGCCAGAGGACATTTATTTTTTGACTAGTTTGCCAAAGAGAGGTGAAGGATTATCTCTATTCAGATCTAGGCCAGGTGGCCAGTCTGTCACTAGTCCCTGACTAGAGTTTTGCAATGTCCAAACTACGAACAAATGGATAGATGTTAAGACCATCACCCATCCTAAACTTCAAGTGATCGCATTTACTGTCACTAGACTGTGCGGGAGTGCAACATTGCATTTAACTACCGGTTCCAAAATGCGCATGGTAGTAGACTGCTTTCGAGGCACGATCTTCAACTGGTGCGATGTTGTGTTGGCCAACGTGAAAGGCCAACTAACTAGGGAAAAGAATGGGCAACTAAAGAACTTTGGATATGGTTACTTAGTTGTGAGCTTTGCCCTAGAGAGGGTACCTATGCTAGTTCCACAGCAACTTACCGTTGAGGTTGGACTTCCCCGAGATCCTAGGATTATGCGCTAGGTTGCAGTCATGGCCCGTCATCCTAAGGAGGGCAGAAAGGTTGTTTGATTCCCACTTGAGTATTTTCATTGGTTGGAAAACCAACTGTTCGTAATACAGGATTCCCCATATGCTGGGATGGATTATCGTGGTGATCCAGACATGGCCCTTCCACCAGGAGAGCAATGGGATGATACAGGTAAAATTGTTTTCAACATTTTCTAAATTTTTAATTTTTTTCTTTTTTTTCAAATCGTCCAACACTGATAGTAAAAAGTTTTAAATGCAGATGTGGGTCCACGACGACCAACCACTCTTCAGCCCTATGAGTGAAGACACCCTGTTACCGCGGCACCAGCCCCACAGGACCAATCAATAGAGACCTTGGCCGAATTGTAGAGTCATCTAGAGTGCTTGACAGGAGACATCCCAGAGACTACTATAGATGATATTCCTCTTAGGCTACAACACTATGTGATTAGGGTTCCAGGACCTTTTAGAAGGTTCCTTTCTAGGGTGGCCTGAGCAGTAGTTTTTTATCGTGATCATCATCAGGGATAGGATGATTGCCTTTGTAGACTTCATATGACATTTATATCTTTTTGAGCTATCATTTTTGCCGATCATAAGGCTTTTTTCAGCCTATGATCGAAGACAATGTATATTTTGACACACTTCTATGCTATGATATATCACTATTACTGAGTATCTTGTATAACATGTTTATGGAATGTTTTTAAATTTACTATCTTGATTATTACAAATGTCTATATAACATTTGAGAAGCAACTGCATCTGCTAATGTGTTTAAATATCTTGGAATATGTTGATATTCAATGTAGTCAAATTCACGTTCCAAGAGATGAACTCTCAAAAATAATCTTAATAGAACTGGATTTCTAATGGCATAAACCCTGTTAAGCTGTAGTACAACGAGTTCAGAATCTAACCTTACAATCAAACTCCAAATCCCAAATGAGATGGACTCAGATAATAACTCAATCACTGCACTATACTTTGCAATGTTGTTTGTTGTTTGACCAAGGCTTACCCCATGCATAGATACTAACTCGTCAGAGGGTGAATAGATAACCCAAGTTGCGGAAGAAATTTTCTGTGTACTACGACAAGCACCATTAGCAAAACCAATGTATGTTTGAGAAGATTCTGACATCTACAATATCAAGAGTAAAACCAAGATAAGCAGGAATAATGACAAAACACTCTCTAAACTAGGCACACTTACTAATCTAAAACACACCAACTTAGAAAGAAATCTATTCTAAAAATAATCTCCACACCAAATTTTTAAGCATAATATCTTTTCAGATAAAGCCCATTTTTGGGTTTACCTAAAGAGACATCGTCAAAATCTACTAATTCATAGGCCCCTTTGGCCAGCTTTCACTTAACAACAAAAGGACCATGCCACATGGGTACGAATTTTCCAGCCCCTAGCTTATCGTTAGCTTGATCGTATAATAAAACTAGATCCCCCTTCGAAAAATTATGAGGTGTCACATTTCAATCATACTGAGCTTTTATCCTTTTTACGTGAGTCTCGATTGCTAATGCAACATCACGTCGATTCTCATCTAATTGAGCTAAGTATAACAAATGTTTTTCCTCTTTGGAAGTGGCTAGAAGTAATTCTATGGCTATTTGCAACGACGGAATTTTGCATTCAATGGGTAACACGGCTTCCAAGCCGTAAACAAGCTGAAAAGGAGTGAAACCTGTTGATGTTTTGACTGAGGTTCAGTACGCCCAAAGCGCTGAAAATAACATGTTATGCCAATTCGACCGATGAATACCAATGATTTGTCGAATCATGGTGACTAGAACTTTGTTGATTGCCTCAACCAGACCATTAGCTTGTGGGTAATATGGAGTAGAGCTATCGTGACACAGGCCAAGTTGATCTGCTAGCTTAGTCATCATGATCTTTCGGAAATGGCTCCCATGATCATTGATAGTCGCTTGAGGAACACCAAACCTAGCAATGATATGATTGAAAATGAAAATAACAGCAGTTTTGTCGTCTGCCAAAAATGTAGGCATTGCCTCGGCCCACTTGGTAAAATAATCTACCACAAGGATGATATACGCATGCTCCTCGGCCGAGTGAGGGTTACATGTAATAAAATCGATACCCCATTTTTGCGAAAGGACCAATGACAATTATAGGGTGGAGAGGAGCAAGTGGAGCACGCATCTTTCAATCAAAAATTTGGCAGTTGTGGCATTTCTGGACTGCATTAATACAATCTTTAAATAAGGATGGCCAGAAATAACCAGCGCGCAATATCTTTTGGGTTGTGGCATACCCAGACATATGACCGCCACATGCTCCAAAGTGACATTCATTCAGAACCTTTGCAGCTTCCTCATGAGTTAAACAACGATGGAAAATAGAATCCACCTCACGACGATAGAGTGTATCTCCAATAATTTTGTACTGTTGGGATTGGAAATGGATTTTCCTTTGTTGATCTCGTGAAATTTCAGGCTGAAAAGATTGGGTTTGGAGATAGACAATTATATACCCATACCATGGATCGAGAGTACTAATAAGAAACAAAGGTTCATCCGCAAGGGATTCTTCTGCCACAGTTTCGGTATTAGTACGTGGGAAATCACACATTAATTCTACGAAAGCCAAAGACTTCTTTGACTTGGATTTTTCAAATTCCAGGTCAAATTCCTGTAGGACAACAATCCATTTAGAATACTTTCCCACTAGCAATTGTTTAGTCATAGGGTTACAGTCCGAAAGTACAGTGGTTTTGTGTAGAAGAATGTAGTGACGAAAACGTTGGATAGCTTGAACAGCTGCCAGAGCCAATTTCTCCACATGTGAATACTTTAACTCAGTCAGATTCAAAGTTCAACTAAGATAGTAAATCACATGTTCAACATTGAATTCATCTTCCTGAACTAAAACCATTCCAATGGTGGAATGGGAAGCAGCGAGGTAAAAAAAGTAATCTTGGTTGTAGTTGGGAGGATGCAATAACGGTGCATGGGTCAACGTGCGTTTAAGTGCATCAAAAGATTTATGAGCTATCTCATCACAAAAGAATGGAGTGTTCTATTTCAACAACCTAGTAAAATCTTTTGTTATCTTGGCGTAGTTAGGAATGAATCGACGTAAAAAGTTTGCTTTCCTCTGCAAAATTTGGAGTTGGCGAAGAGTCGAAGGCGGAGGTAATTTAACAATGGCTTCAAACTTCGAGGGATCAACACGAATGCCAGCTTTTGAAACAACAAATCCTAGTAAGCGACCCGTTTCTATACAGAAAACACATTTGTGTGGATTCAACCTAATTCGCTAATGCCTACATCTCATAAAAATGGCTCGTAAATGAGTGAGATGATCGGCTCTACGTAATGAATGAGTAGGTAAATCATCGAGATAAGGTTGCACAATGTGCTTGATGTCATGAAATGCGTAAGACATAGCCCTTTGAAAAGTTTCTCCGATGTTCTTCAACCCAAAAGGTAATTTGCAATATGCAAATGTCCCCCATGGACAAATGAAAGCCGTTTTTGGTTGATTAGAAGGGAGTATGTTAATTTGATTGTAACCCAAAAATCCATCCGTAAAGGAGAACATTTCACTGTCGGCACAATCATCAATTATTTGATCGATATAGGGAGTTGGATAATTGCCTTTTGGACAAGCTCGATTAATATCCCTATAATCGATACATATTCGTATCGTTCCTTGCTTTTTGTTAACAGGAACAATATTCGATACCCAATCTGTTAAAGGAATTGGATATATGAAACCTGCTTTAAGTAATTTCTCAACTTTAGCTTTAATAGTAGCTGCTTTTCTTGGGTGTATCTGACGCAAACGTTGCCAGACGGGTTTAGCATTCGGGTAAGTTTTGATTTCATGGACAACAATTGATGGATTGATTCCTGGAATTTCTTCATATGACCAGGCAAACACGTCGCGGAATTCTTGAAATAGGGCTTTATAAGTTTGGATTTCCTCATCCGTACAAGAAGCACCTATATGAATGTTTTCAATAATTCTGGGTTTTACTGAAATGTGAGTAGGAATAGTTCAAGAAATGTTTCCTAAATTCAACTTAGAATCAGGATGTTTCAATGGATTCTATGATTCCTTGACATAATTAGTGGTAAAAATAGATGAGAAATCACTTTCAAAATGACCAAGCTTAGGTAAAAACGAAGATCGATGATGAAGATCTTCCCATGGTAAATCATCAACAGATAAAATCTCACGAATCTGCTCATCAGTATGAATAGGTTCAGAAAAAGTTGTTGACTCTGAGGTTGAGATTGAAAGTGACTCCCCATGGACCACATTCATTAGATCAGTTTCAGTTGAACTAGGGTCGGAAAACGATTGTACCGCTTGATATGCAACTTCAAACGGACTCAAGGGCATGGCATCACCAAATGAGTCTACCTCGGAATTGGAAGGTACAATCCAAGGATCATCAAGAACAATAGTGTCCGATGAAATCATATGAATGGTTGCAAAAGGAGGTGATACGTTCGGAGGAGGAAAGGAAAAAGTTCCTAGTAAACCAGAATCTTTAACTAATCCCACCCCAACATCCTTATAAGAGATAGTTGTTTTACCGACATGTTGGATACTCTCAGAAGAGGTTGGGTCGGATGAAAAATAATTCAACTGATCTATTGTAACGATCTTTCCATTATGAGGGAATTTAATAAGCCGAAAGACCGAAGAAACAACAACAGTCATGGCGTAAGACCAACTACGACCCAAAAGAAGGTTGTAATCTAGAGGGGCATCAACCACCTCCACATCTAGATTAACAGTTTTGCCTTCTACCCCTATAGGTAAATCCTGCAGAATGCCATAAGGATCAAACCCTCGGCTGTCAAAAGCCTTCAAAATTGTCGGGGATTGGTTAAGTGTCGGAGAACCAAGCGATTTCCAACATGAAATCGACATAATACATGTTAAAGCTCTCTCATCAATTACAGTCCGAAAGCAAGGCTTGTTTCTGACTAACATTGGGATCTGGAAAGCCATTTGATGAGGTAAGCGAGGTGTACTATTTTCTAAATCAAAGATTATAATATTGGAATCCTAAACATCAACTGCTCCTATAGCAGACAAAATCAATTTACGCTGTGTTGGACATGATTGTAGAACCTCCAAAGTCGACATTGCTAAAGGGGATATAGCTAAATCTTCAACAATGTTATAGTTCTGGGCAGCTCTTGCATGTGGATTGAAAGCTGACTTCTGAAGTATACCTTTAGCAGGCAGTTTGATTGCTAAGTCTGGATTAGGTTTCTCGATCTGTAATGGATCGGAACCAGGAGGAGTTGAAGTTGATGGGTTTGAACTAGAAGATTTTGGTTCCTTACCACCAATAGGATTCTTGCTTCCATAACCTTGCGATCGCGTCGCAATCCTGACATGGGACATCATCATAATTGGTTCTTCTGAGGCATTCGAGGAAGAACCTATCATCTTACTATCTTGACTAGGAAAAGGATCCTTCAAGACAGCAGGCGTTTGAGAACATTTAACAATCTTTGAAAGCTCAGCTCGATGTGGAAAATCTCTTGTAAAATGTTCCTCATCACAGATGAGACAAGGATAGTGAGGTTTACGTTTCTCGTTAGTAGATACATTTTTTTCTGGTTTCTCTTTTGCGTTTTGCTTATTTTTCTTCTTCCCTTTCTTTTTATCGCCGGATTTGGATTTGGCCATAGAAGATTCTACAACATGAATATCAGCAGGAACTTCAACGAAATCTTCTCCTATCGAGGAATCTGGTAAAGTTATAATAGGAGAAGAATTCTTTGCAGATTTCTTCTTACTTTTGGTATTAATTGTACAATCATACTATCAGTGGCATGAGACCTAGAAGGAGTTGTTGTTATTTGATTTTGTTTGGAAAGATTGGGAATTCTTTCGTGTAAAGTACCCGACTGCGTATAAACTAAGTCAGGGTACTGAGCTTGAGAAATTGCTTGCTCCTCAGTAACTACTCCGGCCTTAGCTACATCCTCAATGATTTTTGGTAATAGAGATTTAACAAACCATTCTGCCAAAATTTGATCCGGGATATAAACTTTCACTAAACGTCGTCGACGCCGCCATTCATGAATATGGTTTGAAATATATGTAGACGTTGACTGTTTTAGTGAAGCTAATATTTCTGTGCCATTGTCATATCTGACAGGCAACTAAAATTGAGTTAAGAACGAAGTAGCTAACTAACTAAAATTATAAAAAGAGCTTCGTGGCAACTCAATGTACCACTTAGCCGCAAGACCAATTAGAGTGCGTTGAAAAATCCTTAAGCAAATTGAATTATCTATAATGGAATTTGATGCACACCAGAGGTAATAGGTCATCACATGGTTCGACGGATCCTCTCCAGGTTTACCCTCAAACTTCGGAATATCACTGGGTAACTTATTGGGCATTGGCGGCCAATATGGAAGATAATAAATTGGATCGTTCGTAAGGCGCGACAAGTCAGGTAAATCCAAAGTTGCGATGAATAGTAACTGATGGTTAGGGTCTCGAAAACCTTGGGTCACAAGACTAGCTCCAGGAGGAGGATACCTAGTATAACCTGGAACCGGATTTGCATTTGGAATATTATATCCTCCCAGAAAACCATGATTAACCAGACCAAACTGGGGTTGTTGAGATTGAGGTTGTTGATATGTATACCCAGGGTATGGTTGATACTAATAAACTGGGGCTTGCACAGCAGGATCGTATTGATACTGTCCCTAGTATGGTTGATAAGTAAATTGAGGTTGACATGTGACAACCGTAGTTGGACTAGGTTGTTCTACATGCATCTGAATCGATGTCTGAATTGTGGGACCAGACTGGGGTACAGAGGTCTAAGGAGTTGATACAGGAACAGTATAAACCGAATCTATCGATACTCCAGAAATAGGTGGGGTAGATTGAACAGAGGTTGCAACAGTTGATTGAGGCGGAGTTTGAGGTGAACTAGGCCCAGACTGATGAGTTGCACTAGGCACAGAAGTTTGAATAGTAGGCTAGACGGGTTGCTAGGTTGAACCAGAAACCATAGCCTATCCAGTTTGAGATGACATCTGCACATTGGGTTGCAAAATTTTTTGAGGTTGAGATTCCCACACCACATTCATTCTGAGGTAAGGACCCATAACAGGTTGAGCATATTGAGGACCATAACCAGGTTGAGTGTAGGACTGATAATTGAAAGGTACATTTCCAGTTCCTTGAACAAATGGTTGACCGGAAGGTGGTTGGAAACCTTGAGATTGATACTGACCTTGAGGTTGATAATCTTGAAGCGCGTATTGAAACTGGGGTTGACCTTGAGGTATATATTGATACTGGGGTTGACCTTGAGGCATATACTGAGTCTGAGGTTGACCTTGAGGCATAAATTGAGTTTGGGGTTGACCTTGAGGCATGTATTGTCCCTGAGGTATGTACTGACCTTGAGGTTGCCCCCCAGGTGGAATTTGACTGCCTTGAGGTTGCCCCCCAGGCGGTATTTGACTGCCTTGAGGTTGCCCGCTAGGCGGAAACTAATTACCTTGAGGCTGCCCCCAGGCGGAATCTGACTACCTTGGGGTTGTGGACTTGGAATAGCACCAGACCTCATAAGAATTTATTCTACACTTAAGGGTGGAGTTCTGTTATAACCAGTTGATATCCCATGTTCGATGGGTTGAGGAGAAGCTCCTGAAAAAGTACCAGAAAATGACTGATATGTAGGTTTTAACCCCATATAGAAATTACCTGCATACGAATTCTAAATCACAAGAAAAGTAAAAATGTGAGAGCATAACACATAAAACACATATACACAGAGATTTCCCACTGGATCCCAAAACCAGGACTACCAGCTTGATTTTTCATTATGTTCCTTTCAATGTTACAATACATATTTATACATGCCGAAGCATCCAAAACCATGGACCGAAAACCATAAGTAGGTTTGCCCAACCTAATATAGGGTCCAAAATTTTTTTTCCCAGGGCACTGCCTCGGACCCCGTAGAGGGGGGCTACCCACCCCACTCAAACCCCCCGGATAGGTGGGGCTGCCGCCCCCCTGTGACCCCCCTATTGCGCAATCGGTGCAACGAAGGGGGGGCTCCGCCCCCCCTCTAACCCCCCGATTCATTACGTAGGTTAGTCGTGGAAAGAATATAACATAACCCAACAATCTCCCACTTGTTGTTTTCTTTCCAGAGGGGGCCACAGGAGAGCTTAGTCATTTTTCCAGTCCTGAAAACGCCCATTATTTCTCTACACCAAGAGAACTTCTCAGAGCTCACAGATTTTGTCAATGCATCTGTAGTATTCTTCAAAGTGTCCACCTTTACCAGCAACACCTTTTTGTCTTCTATCATATCCCTCACAAAAGTGATACTGAAAATTAATGTGCTTTGCCTTTGAATGATAAGCATGGTTCTTTGCCAAGAAAATTGCACTTTGGCTGTCACAGTCTATTCTTATAGCTCCCTCTACTAACCCCATACTTGAACACAGTCTCTGCAACCAAACTGCTTCCTTGCTTGCACGAGTGGCTGCCATGTATTCTGCCTCTATAGTTGATAGTGCCACTACAGATTGTTTCTTACTC
>APFE031700850.1:151788-238248 GCA_000404065.3 Pinus taeda | reverse complement strand
TGACCAATTTTCCATCACAAACAGACCTAAACCGTAGATCTGGGACCCAAAGTTTAGAGGGCAGTAGCAGTCCCAATTCTGAAGCAAGCAAAGAGAGTAAAAAGCACTGGAACAACTAGCGCAACAACAACAACAGATCAAAACTCCCTTATAGCAGAATTATGTTCAAGGAGTGGAACAAGAGGAGGAAGATCTGGTAATTGAAACAAATCACTTCTTCACTACAAATGGTATGCCTATATTTCTGACCGAAGATGAGGAGTATGTAGAAAGTTCCGACATTCTAAAGGACGAGGACTACATCTTAGCAAATGATGTTGTTTTGGAGACTGAGTCTAATCATTATCAGCGTGGTTACATGAATTCTTTGAGTGCACAACAGAAACAATATTCTTTGAGGAGAAGAGATGTATCGATCAGTTCTATTTAGAAGAGGAAGGATGTTTAGTCAAAGAATGATCTCTCAAATAATCAGAAAAAAGGAAAGGAGCATTCCGATTAGAATCCTAGCAAGGTAAATGATCCATCAACAAGTATAGCTACAAAAGAGAAACAAAATCATAAAAGGGATAGTGCAACGAAGGAGAAAATAGATAAGAGGGACATCGGTGTCAAAGAAGTAGAAAAAGTCACATCTTTTAATTTAGAAAATGAAATTGCTAAATTAAAAGTGTCCATTCCTTGGACCAAGCTTGTTAAGAATAGCCATTAGAAACACCATGTGTCTAGAATAGTACAAATTGATCCTTTTTCCAACATGGTGAATGTTGAGGATGATCAACCTAAAATTATTTTTGGTCCAGCTATAGAAGGTCAGCTAGAAGATAGCAAGGTCCCTCGCTTTTATTTGAGTCTTAGACTACATGAGTATATTCTTCATAATACTATGCTTGATTCTAGAGCTTCCCACAATTTGATGCCCAAGGCTATCATGGAAAATTTGGGCCTGGATATCACCGTAAAATATCATGATTTGTATTCATTTGATTCTGGTAGAGTTCGCTGCATTGGTCTCATCAAAGATTTGGTTGTTTCCTTATATCAAATCTCGGCCAAGAATGTTTTGATGGACGTGGTAGTAGCTGATATACCACCTCGATTTGGTATGTTGATGTCTAGATCATGCGGAGCCAAACTCAAAGACACTTTACAACTTGACTTCTCTTATGCTACAATCCCTGTTTTCGGTCAATTGAGAAAGTTGTACCGGGAAAAGAAGATGAAATATATGATCACTAGTAAAGAGGAGCCCATAAATCATTCGATAAATGTTATGCATACAGATTTAGAGTCTTTTGTTTTGTACACTGATAGTGGATTGAATGATGTAGATATTCAGCTCGTAGAAGTAGATGATGTAACAAAATTTCTGAGGGTTTTAGAGCAGTTCTTAACCAAGAAAATAAAAAAGTGGCAATTCCTTCTGAGCAGCCTCTACAAGAGTAGAAAGTCAGTGAAGAATAGAAAAATGAAGGAACTAGCAAATGTAAGATTGAAACAAAAGTAGAATTCCAACATCTGGAAGACGAAGACAACCTTTGGAGCATGGACTTCAATGGTGCTTTGGGTAAATATGGTGCAGGTATTGGAATTTGGATTCGAAGTCCTGTTTTTCAGCTAGACAAAGTTCCAAGTAATGTTAGAGTGTGTTATTATAAATTAGCTTTGGATTGCTCTAACAAAGAAGCGAAGTATGAGGCATTGATTACAGGTCTAAATATTTTGAAGAAGCTGGGTGCGAAAAGGATTTCTGTTTATCGTGATTCAGAGCTAGTGATTAAACAAGTCAAAGGCGAATATCAAGTGAAACATCTGCGGATGAGAGCTTATAGGAATGCAGTCCTAGATATATTGAAAATGTTTCCAGAATACACATTGACAATGGTGCCGAGAAGTCAAAACATCATTGTTGATTCACTTGCTACAGCAGTGAGCAATTTGAAAATTCCAATGAATTCTAGAAATAAATTTGAAATTCATGTCAAACATAGGCCTACTATTCCTGATAATTTCAGATATTGGCAAGTTTTCTGGGATGACAATGAAATTAATTCCTTTTTGTAGAATGAAGGGAAGTTTAAGAATGCTTTCATTGATGATGTTTGTGATTCTGATGAACAAGACATTGAGGTAAATCACATGGATGTTTTACAACTGAAGGATAATGTTATTCCTATAGGTCTTCTACCTTTAGAGGAGTTGTTTGATCAAGATGATGTGGCGAGAAAACCAACCTTGGTTCTTACTAACAAAGGACTTGAAGATGTAAACATTGGGACAACGGACCAGCCCAAACTTGTTAAGCTATCAAAAACACTATCTCCTGAATCAAAAGCTATGTAAAGTTTCTTTTTGAATTTTCTAATGTTTTTGTGTAGGATTACTCAGATTTGAAAGTGTAAGACAAGAACATCATTCAACATACCATACCTATCAAGCCATATCAAAAACCCTTTAGAAAAAAGTTGAGGAGGATCAACCCAAAGCTACGGCCATCTATCAAGAAAGAGGTAAATAAATTGTTTAAAGCTGGTATCATTGTTCCAATTAGATTCTCTGATTGGGTTTCAAATTTGGTCCCGATATGAAAAAAGAATGGAGAGATAAGGTTATGCATTGATTTCTAGAACCTAAATAAAGTATCCCTGAAAGATAATTATCCTCTTCCTAAAATGGACCATATTTTGCAAAGAGTAGTTGAAGCATCACGAATGTCACTACTAGATGGCTACTCAGGTTAAAATCAGATTTTGGTGCACGAAGAAGACCAATACAAAGTTGCCTTCACAACACCATGGGGGACTTTTCAGTATGCCAAAATGCCATTTGCGTTGAAGAATGTCGGGGCCACTTTCCAGCAAGCCATGGATATAACTTTCACTAATGAGAAGGATGTTTTCTTAGTGGTTTAGTTAGATGACTTGACAATATTTTCTGGTTCTGATGATGAGCATTTACACCACCCGAGGATTTTTTTTAGAAATGTAGGGAGTTTGGGGTTTCTTTAAATCCAAAGAAAAGTCTTTTTTCCATGGAGGAAGGCAAGCTCCTTACTCATATAATTTCCAAGTATGGTATTCGCATTGATCCTTCTAGGGTGGAGGCAATTCAGCAAATAGACTTTCCGTGCAACAAAAAGGAGATCCAAGCCTTCAATGGTAAGATGAACTTCTTACGCTGATTTATACCAAATTTGGCTGAGCATTTGCATGAGTTAACTAATATGTTGAAGAAGGATAGCATTGTGAAATGGACCAAGGATGCCATGAAACCTTTCAGCTTGGTAAAACTTGTTTTGACCACAACCCCTGTTTTGTTCAGTCCCGATTATACTCATGATTTTATGATATATTCATTTGCATCTGAGCACACTTTGGCTATGGTGTTGATGCAAAATAAGGATTGGGTGGAGCAGCCCATTGCATTTTTCAGTCGGACTATCAGAGATGCTACTCTGTGCTATAACATCATTGAGAAACAAGCTTTGGCTCTTGTAAAGGCATTGAAGGATTTTCGAGTTTACATTCTGCATTCACATACCATAGCATATGTTCCCAATGTGGCTGTCAAAGATGTCCTCATGCAAACAAATCTGAAAGGAAGAAGAGGTAAGTGGATAGCAGCGATGTTAGAGTATGAACTTGATGTCAAGCCCATGAAATTGATCAAAGGTCAAGGCTTGGCAAAACTCATGGCTGAGTCGAATCTTCATGGTCTGGACATAAATCTTATTGAAACAATGTCAGATGACGAAGATGGTGGCACACTCATTCAGGTATTAGAGATGTTTCTCAAATCACCTTGGTATTCTGATATAGTATATGTTCTTCAACATCTTTCTCCTCCTCCTGGAATGTCGAGAAGTAAAGGTAGATCACTAAAACTGAAGTCTGCAAAGTTATGCATTTTAGATAGTGCTCTCTATTGGAAAGATCCGAGAGGGGTTCTTCTTAATTGTTTGGTTGAAATTGAAGCTCATCAGGTAATGAATGATTTTCATAGAGGAGATTGTGAGGGTCACTTGTTTTGGAAAACAACAGCTAATAAAATCTTGAGAGAAGGGTATTATTGGCCATCTTTGTTTTTAGATTTATATAAAATAGTCATGAGTTGCCACAAATGTCAAGTTTTTCAGGGCAAAAGGAAGTTGCTTCCTCTTCTTGTGAAACCAATTGTAGTCGATGTGCCTTTCTAGCAGTGGGGGCTTAGTTCATAGGAGAAATTCATCCTACATCATTATCACAACACAGATGGATTTTGACAGCTACCTATTACTTCACCAAATGGATCGAAGCCATTCCGACAAGGCAAGCTACAGACACGGTAATTATTCAGTTTTTAGAGTCCAATATCTTGTCTCATTTTGGTTTCCCTCACAATATTATTACAGATAATGCAACAGAGTTTAAGTCGAATAAAATGGTTGAGTTTTGCGACAAATATAGCATCACATTGGGTCATTCCACAACATACTGTCCGTAGGGCAATGGACTAGCTATGTCTTCAAATAAATCCTTGGTAAACATTATTAAGAAAATGTTGGAGGCAAATAAAAAGAACTGGAATCGAAAGCTTGTCAATGCTTTGTGGGCCGACAGAGTGAGCAATAAGAAATCAATAGGTATGTCACCTATTGAATTGGTTTACGATACTAATACAGTGTTTCCTACATCCCTTGCAGTCCCAGTCATGAGATTATTGCAAGAAGCTGACAGTGAAGAAGATAATATTCAGTGCCGGATCAATCAAATGATTCACCTTCAACAAACAAGGGAAGAGGTTTCTCAAAATACTTTCCAGCTACAAGAGAAGATAAAGAAAATTTATGACTGCAAAACCAAGGCAGAAAATTTTCAGCTAGAAGATGTAGTGTTGTGATGGGATGCATGAAATGAAGAAAAGGGGAAAAATGATAAGTTTGAAAATCTATGGAAAGGACCTTATAAAATCTCAGCCTATCAAGGACAAAATGCATCTTTATTAAACGAAATGGATGGTCAAGAATGCTCAGGAGGACCAGTGAATGGTAGGCTCCTAAAACACTAATATTTCTGATGCAGCTTGTTGAAGTTGTTTCACTATCATTGTATATACCAATTTACTTTCCATGCAAGATTTGAAGTACAATGTCATTCAAGCTTAGGGCCCAAAGTGAAGGCTATAAAGCTTATATGCTTTTTGCTATTTTTTAGTTGGTTTTTGAGTCAGTCTAGAGTCATTTTTGAGTCAATTTTCAGATTGTATCGAGTTATTTTTCAAAAATTTCAAAAATATTTCAGTATTTCATTTGTTTGACCGTATTGGCCCAATCAGCTAGGCACTTGTTTTATGGTGTTCTTGACACCTCCAAGGAGCTTCCATCCCCAATAACGCCAATGTTAGTGTCAGTATATGTAGACTTCCATCAAGGATCAAATTTGCTCTTTGCATTTTCATTTTAGGTGTCTCATACTGATTTTTTTTATCATTCCACTAGTTCATGCCAAAATGGTCCACTGATGGTTGTCTTCTTCTCAGAAAATCAAATTTTCCCTCATGAGATACATTTGCTGACCCATCTCCATGTTGCATTTGGTCATGGTTTCAGTTGTGTTATTTTTAGAGTCAAGGCAGTTATGTTATCATTAGGTCTTAGGGTTCATTTCCAAGGTCTTTCCATTAGGTCTTAGGGTCCATTTCCAAGGTCAAAAGCATAAGTTTCAGTGTAAAAAAGGGCAACAAAGGTAGGAGGAAGACCAATAAACAAATCGTGATAGGTAGCAAGTCATGGTTATTGTGCAAAGTTCTTATTTCACTGAAGTAATTTTCATCTCAAAAGCATGTTTTTGAGATGAAAACATAGTATTTTAGTTTGGTTATATTTTTTGATGTAATTCAAGTCATTTTATGCAATAATTGTTCCCATAAGCTGCCTAAGCATTTCTCCTTGCTGCAAGAAATGAGCCATTAAAGAAATCGGCTCAATCAAAGCATCATCCACCTGAAAAGAGACAAAGAAAGAGAAGCATCAGAGAGAGAGTTTAAAAAAAAAATAAAAGTTTCAAACAAACATTATAAAGTGGGTTTTTTCTAAAGCAAAATCAAAATCATCCTCTATATAAAATTTCAAAAGCATTTTTCAGAATTCATTAGTTCTTTTGCACCCTAAGCTCTCCTTGGCAAAGTGGAGATTGAGTGAAGGTTAAAAAAAATCTGAAGGGCGCGCTTGCTGAGGACGCTACGTGTTGGCATTTGGTGTTGTGTGTTTGGCCAGAGGAGCCTGGCAAACCCTAGGAGCACCAAAACACAACTTCCTTCATTTGCTCAAGCCACAAAAGCTTCAACTACCTCCATATAGCAAGTAAGTGGCCCGGTATCTCTTTTCTCCATCAACAAAGAAAATTGGCACCCTAAATTTTGAAACCCTAGCAAAGCTCCCTTGGATGCTATTATTTCCAGTCTTCGCAGCCTGTCACTAGGGATCAACATGAGTTCTTACTATGTCTGGTTTTGTTAGATGTTTTGCACATGATTTTCAGCACAAAAAATGTCACAAGTGTGTCCATCAGAAGAAGCTAAGAAAAATCTTTCCAACGGTATATCACACTCCCATAACCAGCTCCCGGATTGAAGATATGATCGAAATGAATGAGTGATTCTTGGTTATGCATGTTTTGAGGTTAGTTGTTGCACACAATGACAAGTTTAGTACAAAATAAGTTTGTGAAATAATGGTAAGGAATTTTTCAAAAGTGAAAGAGGTTTTTGTTATATGGATTTTGTTTAACAAAAACCTCCTTGGGTTTCGCAAAATTACTTTCCATCTGTTGTAAAATGGCCCCACACTAAAATGACTAAAATAGTAAAAAAATATGAAAAACTTGCTTTGTTTTAATGTAAGCTCCAAATATCACTGTATATCTCCCACATAGAAGCACCTGTGCATAAACCGAAGGAGGTTTTTGTTATTTAGTATGTGATGAACAAAAACGTCTTTCACTTTTGAAAAATTCCTTACCATTATTTCAAAAACTGATTTTGTACTAAACTTGTCATTGTGTGCAACCACTGACCTCAAAACATGCATAACCAAGAATCACTCATTCATTTCGACCATATCCTCAATATGGGATCCGGTTACAGGAGTGTGATATATTGTAGGAAATATTTTTCTTAGCTTATTTTGATGGACACACTTGTGACAAGTTTTGTGTTGAACATCATGTGCAAAACATCTAACAAAACCAGACATAGTAAGAGCTCATGTTGATCCTTGGTGACAGGCTGCGAAGACTGGAACTAACACATGCTTCCAAAATCACCTATTTGATCAAGAGTTAAAGTACTTCTTAGACTTTGTCACCTTCTAATCATCCTGACTGTATTTCACTCCACCTCCTCACTGTTTCACTCATCTTGGCATATATATTAGTCCCTCAAGTTTTCACCTATAAAGCATGGAAAAATACAATAGTTCAGAAGAAGGGGAAAGACAGCCCAAAAAGCCAGCCAAGAAAGGAGGGATAATTATTAGATTTGAACCCACTGATACAACAAAACTTATGGCATCACCACTTGCAGTATCATGTTTCAGGCACATGGGTTGTTTAGAGTTTTGCCAAAGGGTTGAGATGGTGAATTTTCATCAGCAATTAACCAAGTAGTTCATCCTCAATTTACAAAACAACCAGGTCACTTTAGCCGGGGTCACATTCACTATATCTCCTACCATCATATCACAGGCCATTGGAATTCCAAATGCAAGAGAGAAATGGTTCAAGCAGAAAAATCTGCATCACAGTTTTTATGAGCCATATCTTAAGACAAGGTTTAAAAATGATAAGAAAATAATTTTCCCTTTCTCTTATCTTTTGGACAAGTATGTGCCATTGATGAAGATCATCGTGAGGTATTTCACATGTGAGGGCAAGTTTTCCAGACTATACCCATACCATATCAGCATTCTCATGCACTTTAGCAGGGTAAGAATGCTCAATTTGCCATATTACATTTTCAGGAGTATTGACAAGATGACATACATTGCTTAGAAAAGGGATCCATCTCAACAAATGCATAGTATTTTCCATCATTCTCTTTTCAAAATGATAGTCCTCCATCACTTAGATCAACTAGGGATTACTTGGGAGACCTTAATATCTAATTAAATATTCAATGAACCACCTACTCAACTAGCTCCCCACATTCCTCCATCATCCTCCACTCATCCATCTACTTCTTCTCATCCACCACAACCTACTTATCATTCATCCTCACAGGTCATTCTTCACCAGACACCTCCACACCATCTACATCACCATTTCATGTAGCCAATCATTCACCCAATAGAGATGATGATAGTGATGAGGAACATGATGAGCATGATGACAGTGAGAGACATGATGTACACATTGAGCATGGTCAGAGAAGTATACCACAAAGGAACAGTTTGTAGCCATTTCCTTTCACCTATTAGAGAGGAAAGAGGCAGGTGTTTACCCCATGGAAAGTGGGAGGGGCCTTGCCTTCGTCATTAACATTACTAGGTTAAAGGAAAGGAGAAGATGGTAGAAGAAGTAGAGGTCAAACAACAACATGAAGAACATGACATTGAAAAGGAGTTTCTCCTTGTGGACTCTAGTGATGAGGAGGGAAACAAATCTTCTCAATCTTCCTTGAAGGCAAAGGATGCCAAAATCAAGGAGCTGGAGGTCAATTTACAAAGAGCCCAATATGTTATCTCCTTTTATGAGCAAGAGAACAAGCAACTAGAAGTTAAATAGGATTTGATGCAAAATCAAGTACATCAAGGCAAAGAGGGAAGCCGAGAAAGCCAAATTTCAGCTTGATGAGGCTTATGGAGATTATGGAGAACCAGATGTTGAATAGGGAAAAAGAAAAAGGCCAAGAAAAAGAGGATTGAAAAGGGCCTTAGAGATTGAAAGACGAAAAGAGGCAGAACTGGAGGAGCATCCCACTGTAAATGAGTAATTGGTCAAGGACATAGCTGAAAATAGAGAGTCTTGGCTTGAGAAAGTGAACACACACTTGGAGACCATTTTGGACAAAGCAAGTGGCAAGGAGCAAGCTCAAAAGAGCTCATGAGAAAATTGACAAATTGACCATGCAAGAGGAGAGGAGGAGACTTGACATGCTTGTTGAGGCATCCCTACATGCCTCTAATCTTTGATCAGTCATAAAAATTTTTTTTTGGACATGATGGACCAATCTTGAGTTTGAAGGAAGTTTCTTTGTTTTTCAATCCATTTTTTGCTCAGTCATGGAAGGCAAACATGCAATGCCATGGGCGCTACACTCTTTTTGGGGCATCCAATGAGGAAACGGTCAACATTTTTAGATTCACAGTGATGAGTACATGCACCCTGCACCTTTGCTAAGGTTTTGGAGTAGAACTCGTTGACCAAAACAGCCAAAAGCCCTCAAAAAATGACTTTTCTTCCCTCTTTTTGGCCTAGGTGCTGCGCGTTAGCAGTGTTGGGAGAATTGACTTTTGATAGGGCAAATGAACTCCAAATGAAAAAATTCAAGCTTTCCTATAACGTAGACAAGCATAGCTTCCAACAAGCTATTGTCGGCCCAACTTCAACATCGCGAAGGCCTCCAAAATTGTAACTGAAGTTGAAGGGCGCGTCTGGCATTGGCACTGTGCGCCTAGCATTGGTGCTACGCATTTGACAGTTTGTCTAGATTTTCATTGCTTTCTCCCAGTTTTTACTTTCACCTTGGCAAATCATGATTTTATCCTTGTAATTGAATAGTTGAATGTAATTATGATGCTTCTAGAGCTTACTAGGGTAGAATCATTAGGTAAAACAAATTTATAAAGTGTAATGTATCAGTTTGTTTGAATTAGGGATGAGTCACTTTGACCACCTTATTTTCTTATTAGCAGTTCAAATTTTGTTGGAAACAGCGCCTCCTCTCATGGATTCGACCCCCTAAGATTAGGATGAGTGGTTTGGGGTCTATATGATGTTTTTCTCAGTCATTGTAATGGTTGGACTCAGTTGGATGCTTATGCTTTGAGTAGACATCATTTTGTATCAGTTTTTAACAGGAGACTAATAAAAAGTTGCAGCTATTTCTTTGGGATCCATGTGGTATGATGTTTAGTTCAGTTTTATCTATTGTGATCATATGTTAAAATGTTTTTTGTAATTCATAAATCATTTCATTTCTTTTAAGTGGATGTTTTGAAGTTGATAGGCAGAACCCATCATTTTATGCTTTGTTTTGGGAATATATTCATAGTCTATGTTTTCTTCAGTTTAAGAAGAATCCATGTTGCTTACATGCTCTTTCTAGCTACTCACCTATCTTGAATAACCTTACCCATCAAACCCTAGAGTGTTTAGCCTTATGCCTACCTTGCCCCATTGAACACCCTGCAATTTTAACCTAATTTCCTTGCCTTAATTGTTTGGCTCCTCCTGATCTAGAAAAACCCTTCAAAATCAAATCAAACCTTGTGTTATTATACCTAGCCTAATATCTTTTATTGATCCAATCATCTTGGCTGAGATCCTTAAGGAGAGAGCCCTCTCCTGGCCTAGTAGGGCTAGCTACTTGGCTAAGCGTGGTTTGTGGTTACCCTGGCATTGCCTTCCTTCAGCCTGAGGTTCAATCCAGGTGATAACACCTTGTCTTGTGTCAAGCTCGTTAAAAAATGAAACAAGGGGCGAGAGCATAGTTCCTTGTCATGTGTCAAGCTCGTTAACAAATGAAACAAGGGTCTGAGGATAGTTTATTTTTGTATCTAACTCATTAAAAATGAAACATATGTCTAAGGATAGTTCTTTTACTATGCCAACCTCATTAAAAAATGAAACAACTCCCTTTTCCGAATCGATTCTTTGATTACGATCTCGTAAAATCCCAGTCGAGTCTTTCCTAGATCTCGAGAGTGAACCTTCATTCCATCCACCTCGCTGAATGAAATGAAGCTTGGGGGGAATGTACCTCGAATTAAGTCATTTGTTGGGGGCATGCAAACTTAACTCAAGCATAGTTTTTTGTTTCAATATTGTGTAAAAATGGAACCAAACTCAAGCATAGTTTTTCATTTCGAGCTTGTGTAAACATGAAACTGAATTCAAGCAGAGTTCCCCATGGTTCAATCTTGTGTAAAAATGAACCCATGCCCAATTTACATCTAGTGATTGGCATTTTTATCAGCTAATTTTTGCTAGATGAGCCTTGGTTGTTTCATTCCATCGTCACCATCTCTTTGGCTGATCATATGATTTCACTTGGTTATTTTTCCTTTCCAGAGGAACCACAGTAATGAGTGGTTTTGTTAGCTAGCCTCTTGACCATTACATGTTTTGAGTAGTTCCATCATTTCCAGAACCTTTTGCTACCCTTTATACCACTCATTCCTCCAGGACAAGTCACCTTTAAGCTCTTTTCTGACTCGTAAAAAATGAAAAGATTGCTGAGTATTTTTCCCTTTGAGACTCATTAAAGTAAATAAAAATGAGGAGTCTTCTTTAAGATCTTTTCCGAATCTCAAAACACAAAAATATGGCCGAGCTCTTGTCTTTTTGACCTCGTTAAAGGCTACGAAATGTCATTTATTGAGTATACATTTACCCCTTTTTCAGGTTGGGATAAATTATTTATGAAAAAGGTACTCCTTGGCTGACATGGTCAAGCGGTTCTCTCAAGTATTGTTTTCTACCTTTTTTGGCTCAAGAGACACAACTGTACGAAGAGCGAACTTTTGGAGTTTTCTTTTATGTATCTTTTTCAAACTCTCTAAACATGAAAAGGATACCTAGTTTCACCCTTGTCAGACTCGTTAAAATATTAAATGACATTGGATACATCACCATGATGAACATGAGATCCTCCTTCCTAGGGCTGGTTAATATTACTAGGTCATAATCATCAGAAGGATGGAATTATAGTGCGAGCACATGCTATCTCCTTTAAGATTGTGATAAAAAATAATTGGGGTACCTACCAAAAATGGTCGGGGAAAATGGGAAATTTTTACTAGTTGTGTCGGCAACTAGTCACTCTTGAACATGACACTCTTCTGCTTCGTGTCAGGTTGCGATATCCCCACTTCATCATTGACCTTCCCAGGTTTGGGCTGCCATTTTTTGCCTTTCCATTTGATCTCTACCACATCATCATGACCTCTAATCCTATGGATCCCAAAGCTGCCAAACTCCAAAGTTGTGTCGTTGATATGTTCAATAGTTAACCCTTTTGCAGTTTACATTCATTCCTGGTTATTTGTATCATTCATAATCATTGCATCCCTTGTCTCGTGTCGATGATGTGGGATACACCATGGCCCTCCTTTGACATGATTACTTCATATCGACTTCAGTTCATCATCCAGGAAGTTGGCTGAGAGACTCCCTTTCAGTACCTTAGAGCTTGCATGCCCTAATTGCAAGTTCTTCACACTCGACGACAGGTTCACCTCATTGGCCTTTAATCAGGTGACTTCACAGGTGTTCGAATTCATTTCCTTGTTCACACTCCGTGAATTGTGATGTTAGTACCTTGAGAGCCATTGTCATTATTGGTGGTTTCTCTCGTGCTTGTTAATAGTTCACATCATTGACTAGTAATCAAGAAATTTTCTAGCATGTTCGACATCAACACATCTATTCACATGCTAGAAATTGTACTTTGATCGGGTCGTGTTGGAGCACAAGACTCTGGGCTCAGATTACACAATTCTAGGTTGCAAGGTGATGTGACATGATCATGCTTACATGCATGTCTTTTTCAGATGGATGGTTTTGACCATACCATGAGTTTGTTATTGGATGGTTGCGCCCATACCTTGGATCCATTTACATGATATTTTTCTGGATGGTTGCATCCATACCAAGATTAATATCTCATAGATTTTAGTGATGTATATGTATATGTGCTTGCTTGTAGGTTTTCCAATGGTGGCCTCTGATTCCATGCATCTACTTGTAAAGCATTTCACCCATCACTCTTATCCAACCTTCATACTTTAGGGGGCATTTGTTACACAACATTTTGTCACTATCCCTATACTCCACGTTCCTCGATCTGGAGGAATTCTACAGTGGCCCTCATATGTTTCCCTGCCATGAATAACATGTCCCTACATCCCTCTTCATCTACAAAACATTTTCCTCCTACATCATTTCCTAAGAATCTTCCTTCAAACCCAGTTTTCAAGACTAATGCTAGTGCTCAGTTCTTCCCTTGCACTGATTTGCAGAGTTTAAAACCATGACTAGTGTCAAACGGTGCAAGTGAGCCATTCATCACTCGCACCGAACTTCTTTTGGTAAGTTTTCAAAAATGGAGTTGAAGCTTCCAGGTCTAGAAGCTTCGTGAATTGAAGTCTGGTAAATGGTTGAGCAAGATAGAGTCAAGAGAGACTTTTTGGGCTCGTTTCCCCTATTAAAATGGAAGCAAAAACCAAAAGGGATAAGGCCTCTCCTACCATAAGAGGATCAATTTCCCCTCCATCAAAGCTATATAAACTGCCCATTTCACACCCATAGCTAGCTAATGAAAGGGGTGAAATAATCTTTAAATCTTGAGAGCCATATTGAGAACCTTAGCCTTCTGTTTTGTGTGTGAAGGGAGAATAATATTGTGGTGTTTGGTTTGGAGCAAAAAGATAAAGGCCTTGAACTTCCATTGTTTTGAGGGTGAATCATGAGATGCTTATAGTGGTGTTGGAACGTGAACATGCCAAAGGGAACCTGCAACGTCAAGGCTCTGGTTGTATTTCTCTTTGAATTTTTATTAATACAACTAATGATTTATTTCCTATATCATGTGTAATATTACATTTGATAGCTTAAAACTCCTTGACCTTTTAAGTAGATTGAATTCGATTTTATGCTATCATGTTTGTTGTTGTCTCTTGCATGTTTGTTTCAGGTATAAGAACAAAAGGAATTTGGAGCAAGGAAGAAAGATCATCATCAAGTGGATTAGTGCTATAAGAGGTAGGCCCTCTTATTCGATTCTAATCTAAGGAAGTTTACATTAGATTGTTCTGCTTGTGGCTAGACCCATTCTTGGGAAAGAGGGATCACCTCTGTCCGTAGAGGAGATTTAGCTACTCCACACCATTCTTTTTGGTTCATGAATTTCTCTATATTTGGTTTGGAAGTATGGGCATAAGGAGAATACCTATGTTCTACCCTCTGTTTAGAAATTATATGAAAAGGATCGTAGGAGCATGTAAAAATGTGCTTGAAGTTCATTTGCTTCAAAATGGTATCTGCTTCTTGTCCTGCTAACCTTTCACTGCATGTGAAGGGACCAATTGTGTTTTTATCTTGAATTGTGATTTATTCTTGCTGCCAAGAAATATAGCTAGTCCATGTTGATCATTTTCCTGATAAATTCTAAGGCAAAAACGAGAATTGGCACAAACTTGGGGAGTTTATAAGGGGGAAATTCACACCCATATATCCTGATCTCTATATAAATTTGGTATAAATACCAGCCTCCTTTCTTGGTTTGGTCACTTAGGTGCAAAATTATGTTGATCTTTGGATGTATTCTTGGTTCTGCATTACTGTTCAACAAACTAGCTGCCATATGCAAAAATTGATCCATAAAATCACTGAATGTGAATTCAACACTATTCTTTCTAGCTGTTAGCGCTTGAATCTGCCTCAAGCTGAGGAAGGAAAAAATCAAGGCAACATCAAGCCAAGCTCAGCCTCGTAGCTACCCCTACGAGGACAGGAGAGGGCTCTCTCCAGTCAATCTTGATAAAATGAGCAATAGGGTGCGAGATGACTTAAAATGGGAACTGATTTTAGGCTAGTAAAGAGATATGAAAAGGGGTTTTAATGAATGATTGGTTTTTCTAGGCAGCGTGGTATCAAGAACAGCGTGAGCAGAGATTTAATCAAAGTCACAGATTATTCCATAAGGCGAGGTAGGAGCGAAATTTAACAATTAAATTGAGATTAAACGGAATGGCAAGACTGCTAAGAAGTTGACAAGGGCATGTGTGATGAATCCTTATCAAACAGAAGAAATTACACAAATACTGAACGTTCTCCCAAGGCAGAGCAGTTATCTGGATTCTACCTTTCTACTTAAAAACATTCAGCTGGATATGATTATGAATGAACTATGAAACATTACAAAAGGCATTGAAACATAAAGAAAGACACATTTTCTAAATTCGTACCACAAGAATCTTTATGAAACAGAGCTGTACCATTCAACTAGTTTCTCTGTCAAAACTGTACAATGAAACTCTGTATTTTTCCTCCACCAGCTTTCAGAATTATCCCCCCTGCTACAAGTGATTTTTAATACAATATATAAGCCTAGAGGTGGGATAACAAATCGACCCCAATAAGGAATGGTTTAATTATCATTTAATAAAACAAAACTGCACAACCAATCATTTGTTCTGAAGGCAGAACAACGCTTTCCCTGAAGACAGAATAACGCTCCTTTTTCTACTCGAATCTGCTTGATGACCGATGAATAGGAAACATCAGGAGCTTTAGACCATTCGAATTTAGGAAATCTGAAGTCATAAATAGGAAATGGAATCCTATTCTTCTGCTATAGTTAATATCTTCATTTCAAATTAGCCTTTTGATCTTTGACTGCCACTTATTTTTCCTTTATTTTCTGACTTGTTAACAAAATGCTATTTGAATAAAAATTAATTTTAATAAAAATAGTTTTTAGACTAAAATTTCGCCTTTTAATAAATGGAAACAAAGTTTCGTCATCTCTAGCTGTGGTATTTTCCCTTTCATTGGAACCTCTTTAATGCTCACACCTATATTGCCTATAAAGTGCATATGTTCAAAATGAATGTTTCCAGAACGCGATTCCGTCCTTGCTTGCAAAGATTTCAGTTTTCTTCTATTGCGAGAAGCCATATGTTCGAAAAAGGAACTAGAAAATATATATAAACTTAGTAGGATGTGGAAAACTTTGAATACCCAGCGGTTATGTGGCATCCCAGCATGGATTCTCAATGTCATTGAATCATTTACTCACACGGTCTTCTTTCTACGCACACAACACTTTATCCTTATATGTTTCCAAAGTGTTAAGCGGCAATCAGTGCAGAGCTAATACTCAGACAATGCAACGCTTTCCCACAATCCACTGCAATGAATTTTAAAGCCAGTTTCAACATCCCAAATTTCGCACTGAAAGGTCCCAAGAGGCAGAACAAATTGTATCTTTTTCGAACTAGTCGACGGAAGAAACCAATGACTATGTCCGCCCTTGATGCCTCAATGCTGGTGTCTGAATTCGAGATCTTCGATCGACTGCAAGGCTAACATTTTTGCCCCTTGATATTATGAACAGAAGAAAGAACTGAGATAAAAATTCTGCCAATGGGTTTGTAATACATAAATCGTGGATCTGTTGTTAGTTTTAGAAACGCCATTGGCCTTTGCACCAAATTTAGAAGCCCATGATAGAAACTAACACTCTTTCTGCTTGAGGTGAAAGCATGAAAGCAATAACTAAACAGAAAACTGGAGACAAAAGCGATGCCATTACTTCCAAAGTGGTACCCCACCCCACATAAACATCGAACCTGTAAGCAGTTGGAGGCATTTGATACGAAACTGGGCGCAAGACAAATTTTTTAGCTCTGTCTCTGTATAGATAGCGCGCCTACCCAACGGGTAGCGCGCCACATATGGGTAACGCCCGTGTTCTCTGTAAAGGGCTGGGAAGGATAAGTGGGTAGCACGCCTCATATGGGTAGCGCGCACCCTGTATGGGTAGCGCGCACCTCCAAACACTGTCCACGGCTATGAAAACATGACTGTGGCCTTCAAGAACACAAACACGATTTCTGCCTTGAGATTTTCGAGCAAATGAAATTGTTTGCCATGATTTATATGTGAAGAAAATATCTCATCAAATCAGATTTGATTCAAATTTGTTTGCTAACCCACTTTATAATGTTTCAACACTTTGACATTTGATCTTTTAATACAACGCTGCTCTTTGACTTTCTCTTGCTTTTTCTGAGTCTTGGACTGATAATACTTTGTTGAGTTTTGCAGTGATTGGAACTGACGAGTCCTGGCAAGGTGACCAGGGCCTTCAAGAGAGACTCTTCAAAGTAACACATCCCCAAATTTGCAGAACCAGAAGGGGCAGAACACCGCATCCACATCATCCAACAAGTGCTCTAGCTCTGTGCACCACGCAGGCTGCTCAATGCGCTGCACCAGTGTTAGAAATACACTGTGGAGGAGCGCCCAGTGCGCCGCGCGGCCCATGTGCACCGCGCCATATGCTGTATGCACCGCGCGTTGACTGTTAGCGCAATTCCGCCCTCCAAACAAAAAAAATTCATCCTTTAACCCTTCAATGAGGTCTTTGGGTGCAAATGGCCTTTTAATCAATGAAAATATATTGATGACTTTGATTTTGGCAAATTCACTTTGTAAAGTTGTAGAGTCTTGGCACTTTGACAAATTACATATTCTAAAAAACACATTTGATGATTTCTTCTTCAAAACAGGGTTTTGAAGAAGAAACACTCTCAAGCCTTATTGACTATGAAACTTAGCAATGGAAACTGAACCTTTCATGCGGCTAAGTCAAAAAAAAACTCTTAAAGACTCTTTGCCATCCATGACTATAAATGACGAGAAATGAACCTTGGTGAATTTGACTGTAGCGGGCTAACAAGACGGAGTCTAACACTAGCCAGGGAGGTCCAATAGATCACTGATTGGGGGTTCCCTTAACTATCTAACTTCTGTAGATGAAAAGGAAACCTGTATGATTGATAATAAAGAAACAAATACACTAAGACAGATGCATACTTAAAGACTCATTCAGTTGAAAATTTCATGAATTGTTCATGAATGCTCTCGGCTAAAAACTCACTATAACATAAAATGGTAGGAGGATTTTTTCTTTTGAAAACATATAAATAAAGGCTAGGATGATTTCATCGACCCATTGGTCAGAATGGTATACTAATAGTGAAACTATTGAAATTATTTGTTTGGTCATCTTAGGGAACATAGAAGTAGGATAAGGAGGGTTTGTTTTGTGCAATTAGAAATTTTATGGTAGGAAAGTCTCAAATATCTTGGGTCTCTAGGGGAAAACTAGCTTATTGTACATTTCCAAGAGGAAATTTTGGTGAAAAGGCTACATATGTTTAGGATTTTGGATTTGGAGCATCTTTGAGATTGAATGACCATTAATGGAAAAAAGTATTTCACCATTTTGGGCCACTACTATTCTCTGACTAGGAATGTATCTAAACTAACACCAGGTTAAAATTATGGGAAATAATAGGTCTAGGGAAAAATAAATTGGGGTAGGAGGGAGTCCCACAGTCCCAAATCATCGTTGAGGTCAAAGTGATTCTGTTTGAGCCAATTCTGAAGTTCAAAATATCGAACTCACAATTGGTCTCTCTAACTTGGTATAAATGGTCAACTAAGGGTTGATGGTCTAAATAAATAGGTGGAGGTAACATTGGGTTCTCATTGGATTCTTTGGATTTTCCCTTAGGTGCCATACTAAAATAGAAAAGATAATGGTTACCTGGGAAAATAAAATTGGTCGTTGAGTAGTTTGTTGTTGTGACAGGTACTTGACTGGAGGAATGTTATATGGATTCTGCAGTAGTTGACTGGATAGCTAGGTAGAAGGAGGTGGCAGTTGAGTCACGTAGCGGTCCTCTATTATGAATAGCAAAAAAGAAAAATGGGGGCCACCTGAGAAATTTCAAATTCTTATAGGGAAACTGTATTTTTCAGTTGCATTCGGCCTATTATGGAACTGGTCCGTTGCATACAAGAATGCTCTGATTAGGAAATTTTATATTTTAATGGGAAGTGGAAATGTATGGGAGTGAGGAGGGAAGGTGGAAAAATGGGAGTGGTTCGTGGCAAGATAGGATGACAGGAGGAAATGATGTGGTGGGGTAGGATTAGACGAGAGGTGATTAGATGGTGGGGTATAGTGGAGTGGTGGGAAACGGTCACATGCACGATCAACGGTAGCAAAACATGGATTAGTGGAGATCCCAGAAGGGGGTAGTGGTAGTAACTAGCTTTGGAAGGGTGCGGGGGGGGGCAAGTGATTGAGGACATCCATCTAGTTAAAACCAGTTAGAGGATGACCTCTTACCTGGACCCCCTTGTTGGATAACCTTCGAAAGCTCTTTGTGGGGGGGGCGGGGGGTGAGGGGGTAGAAACGATCCCCCGTCGTTGATCCCGGCAGGGTAGATCGTGGCCATTGAAAAATGGGCCCAACTTATTAAAAATGAAAAAACTTGTCGCATCTGACCATAACTCTATTACAACTTATGATAATCATGATTAAATGATGCAATTAGTTAAACTAACTATGATTTATTAATTATAAGGGCATGTTTTGACTTGCAAGCCCCTTTTCATTTTTTCTAAGGTTTTTAATCCTATTTCCTCATTTGTTTATCAACTACGAAGCTTAAACAATTTGGTTAATCCATTTATTCTACCTAATCAAATTCAACCATGATTAGACTATGTGGTTGATTTATTTACTATTCTAAACTAATTTTCTTTTTGATTCAATTTAATCATGTTTAAACAATATGATCAAACTAAGTAATATATTTCTAACTTTGATGTGGCATTTAAACAAGCTGCACACTTCATTGAAAATATCTCAAGTATTATTGATGCATTTTTTATTTTGCTTGGAGTGGCATTTAGACTTGCTCGCTTTCATACATATTGTGGGGTTTCTTCATTCTTTTTTTTCTTTCTAATAATTTTTTTATTGTTTTCACATATATCTATATATATTATATATATATATATATATATATATATATTTTATATATATAATAAAATTATTTTTTTATTCCCTCTTTTTTTTCTATTTTTTCTTTGGAAATAAATTTTTAGGATGAAATATTATTTACAATCATCTAATATCCAAAATTACAGTTGCAATCAAGTCATCCTATGAAATATAGGACCTTAACATATGCATGGAATTATTCCACCATGTCTCGTATGAGACTAAGGGAATTGGCATGTTAGAGGCTTATGAGGACTATACATAGTTGTTTCAGACCACTGGCTAGTATGAGTTCTTAAAATTGTTTCAAGGACACAACAAGGCAGCCACAAAGGCTTTCGTTGCTTCTTTCAATGGTCGTAGGGTTAAAATTGGAAATGTTCAGTTTACAGTCAACCTCGATTTCATTGTAGAGGTTGTTGGTTTGTCTCTCGAAGGTGAAAATTGCTCGAAGACCAAGAGCATAAATAAGGTTCCCTAGAAGAAATTGCTAGCTAAAACTTCAGACTCCTACGATGTTAAAGGTATGTCGGTTACACATTTGAAACCTGAATGGAAAAACATGTTACTTTTTATTGGAATGTATATAACATGTGAAGACTGCTACATTTGGGTGTTTCTGTCTCATGGTTTTTATGGGTTACCCTTTGAATCTCCCACATTTATTGTATGTTTCCCTGGTTAAAATGGCTTTGACATATCAGAAGAAGAAAGTGACCACTATCTAATTCTTCATGGTTTAATTGCAATTCTAATTAAGTTTAAGTTGAGTAAGGTATGGTTACAATGAGACTATTTTCTTTTAAAGAACAATTTTGTTGATAAACCCCAATCCGAGGAATCCTGCCCTCAGGTTTCTTCAAAACCTAATGTAGAAATTGATGATGCTCCTGATGAGCCCTTGGGTGACGATACCCTTATTAGTGACCTTGGCTCTGTTTCACAGCCCGTATCTTTGGGGAAAGAGAAAGGTAATATTTCGACACTTGAAACCCCAGTGTTATGCTGCAGTCAAAATGTTAATCCCAATGTGGAGGAGGGTTTGGTTCAAAACCTGTCTGATCGACGAGGTAAACCTCCAGTTAAGAAGGAAAATCCTCACGTCGCCTCTCTCGATCCAAACCCTTCGACGCAATACAAAGAAGCTCATAACAATGATAATCATATCAAGGACAAATAATTAAATAGGAAAATTTCTAGGCTACTACATAATAATAAAAAACCCCCCTATAACCCAAATGTTGTAGAGCTGGAGGAAATTGAATTGAAGAAGGGTAAACTTGAAGTCGACCATGAATAAAGTTCTCCCCATGATGCTCAAAATCCACTAGAATTGGAGAACAAGCCTCAGAAGGATGCTTCTGAGTCGTTGTTGGATCTTTATTGGCACTAACAGTACTTGGTGATAGTTCCATGACTCACTTGTCAAATTGAACAACTGACCCACGAAAATAAGCAGTTGAGGGCTACCTGTAATCGTCATATTAATGCTAAGAAACTAGAATATTCCTAGTTTTTTTAAATTTCTCAAGGGTGAGACACTTATATTGTAATAAAGTCTTCCAAATTCAAGTTGGTTATTTCTCTAGAACCAGAAAGCAATAAATAATGTTTTTAAGTTGATATTTATTCTAGATTGGTCATGAGGTAAGATTTTATTGTTGATTTCAATTTTTTTCTTTAGAATTTGAATAGAAAATAATAAAAAGGAAATGAAAAGGACGTTAGATCATTTCTTATTATGTAATAGCCTTATTTACTTTATACTATTTTTAATGGTTTGTTATGGATTATCACAGTCAAATCATTGAAGAAATATGCTATCACTTTGCTTGTGGAACACGCCTGTTTGAATCAAGACATATCCCTAAATGTTTTCTTTTCATTTGTATTTAATGGCATATTTAGTAAGATTTACCAGCTCACCTAACAAAAAGAAAATTATTTTATTATTTTTTTAATCATACTATTTAAAATTTTTAATTTTTAGATATTATAATTTCCTATATAAACCCCTTATTTTAAAGTGAAAAGGGGGAACCTGAGAGAAGAGAGGGATACATTATTCTAATAGAGAAGTGATATTTCTAACTATAGAATGAATGACAATTTTGACATTTTGATGTGGTTTGATTCTATCAGTGTGTTGTGTTTTACTCCTTCCATAGTCATAATTTAAATTTTGTTAAACACATACATGGGGAAGTTAGAATATGAAAGATAAACATTGAATTACATATCTTATTCACAATGATACATATTTATAATACATAGGAGTGACCCTTGGTTTCATATTCCAAGTGGTCCCTTGGAATCCCTTTGGTTGTTCAGCTTCCACACCAACCCTTTATCCGAAGGGGTATGTATGAGTCCAAGAAAAGAGCTATAATACAAAATGTGCAAAAATGCATGGCAACACTAGAATGAATGTGCTCTCTGAAATGTTTGTATAAAGGGAGGTAGTTTAAGGATTACCACCAACATTAGAATGCTTAGTAAAGTTCCCAGAACTCTTCCAAGTCTGGCAAGAAGCTAAGGTCTTCTGCTAGAGGAAGTGCTCATGATGTCTTGAAGAGAGAAACCTTCAACCAGTAAAGGTAGGTCTCACCCCACATAAAAAGGGAGAACCTCAACTTGAAAAGGGAGGTTTCAACTTGTGATGGTTTAAGGATGACCAACAACTCTGGAATGCTTAATGCAATTCTTGGAACTCTTCCAAAATTGGGAAGAAGATGAATTCTTTTGCTAGAGGAAGTTTCCCCAATTCTTTGAAGAGGCATCACCAACTGAATCCATGCTCAGGGGAATCTTTGTCTTTGGCAACAACTCTGAATCTAGTATGGAAGGTTGTGGCTCAGGCTCATTTAATGTGGTTTTGAAGCTTGTAGATGATCGTCACTTCCTCCCTGTCAGATACAAGGTGAGATGAAGGATAAAAATGAACTAAAAGAATGTTCAATACTCTATGACAAGTCTTGACATATGAATAAAATATCTTCTTGGTTGTTGATGCCCATTGCCAAGAAGCGATCCATGCAAGATGAATCTTTGTTCTTGCAAGAAGCTTGTTTTTTAAGCATCTATGTGAAGAATGAGTATGCTTACCACAATGCTTGCATGGATGAAGATAAAACAAATGATATTTCATATGGCCAAATTAGTCACAGTGTTGGCATTTAACAAATTTTGACTACGAATGTGGAGGAGTAGAATCGGGAACAGGTGAAGGTGAACCGCCATGAAGGAATCCAACACTTTGAAACTTGATGGGCTTTGAGTAATCTAGAATGTGAAAGGAAACCTCTTTATCATATCCAAGACTTGTTTTGCATTTGTTATGGACACACTCTTCCTAAGGTCTGATGACCAAGTTGGGAATTGAAGACTGAATTTCTTCATCTGCATGTACAACTGCTCCTGAGAGGGTCCCAATGATCTGATCAATTTCTGGTTGTTGATGGGAGTGTGTCTCAAACAAATAATTGTCTTGAACAAAGACAAGCTCAAAATCATGACTATACTTCTGCAACACCTCTTGTTATAACTGTGATTCAAGCTGCAAAAAATCAATTTTGTCTTGTGCATTTTGTAGACAAGTCTGAATGTCTCAAAGAGAGGCTTTGCTAATTTTAACTGTGCTATCAGTAGTGGACCTAATTAGAGTTTTTAGTAATACATTTTTCAATTTGAGCCATTTGAAAAATTCAAAAAGTTTCTTGTTAGTTTGGTAACTCCACCTTCTTTCCTATGAAAAAACTATCGCAACTTCCTTTTTTCTGTTTTTTTCTTTTTGGAGTATTCTTTGAGTTATCAATGCATATGTGAAGAGATGAATGGATATATACCACACGATCTTCAAGAATAAGTTAACATACAACAATATGGATGCACAGAACATAAGTTTAGTTGACTTAATGTACCACAACTTATGGTATTCAACATGGTTTAGCGCATAGCAGTTTCAATGCATCAACTCAATCCACATACATCTACGAACTCATCGTAGAGAAACAACACAACACAAATTCAAGTTATTTATCTCGTTTCTCACTTCATTCAACATAGAGATTCAACTCACCTTCATTTGCAAACCTACAATCAACACATATGCCAAAGTTTTAAAGGAGATGAAGGGACATACTAATGCCAACACATCAAATTGTTTATGCAACACTGGTGGTTAGGTGGTGGGCACTTCTACATTTCAAACCATTGGTTAAAGATTAAGAAGGGGGATGTGCTATGTGTGATTGTCTTCCACAATGCTGCACCTCAATTCCATATTGTATGCAAACTAAATGTTGTGTTGATTATAAATTCAGACAAAACCAATGAAGTGGAGCTTCATAGTGTAGTATAGAATTATATTAAGCATATGGAACATAAATATATAAAATCCTCCTATTCTGTTGTGACAGTGGTAGCCTCTAAATAATTAAGAGGCTAGAGAGAAAATCTTCATCCTGGAAGGAAGTCAAATAACTCTGTTAACAAATGGAATTTAAGGGAAAGAAAATCCAAAGGCTCTTAGAAGCACAACCACCCAAAGAATTGGATAGTATTACAAGCCGGAGAAGCGTTGCAACATCATAGCCATTTTTTTTTTAAACTAATGCACTCATTTACTGAGATAGTGATATTAAACATGGAGAGAATAAATTGTGAACCTATGGACCATACAAAGTCATTTGTCATAAGGTATGCATAACCACAATGATTCATCTTGCTACTTCATAACCACCGTCGAACCAGACTGAAACTTCTTGTACCATATCAATGTGGATATTCTTGGAAACACCAACAACAGAACATAAAATCATAGCCTTGAATAATGTTGACTCCTCGAGGATTCAAGGAACTTGTGGAGAGAAACAAAAAATAGGCTCAACAATACTTAGAGACAAGTCTCAATAAAATAAACAAAAAATAGGTTGATATTTTTCTATTTACTGGACTGTGTATGCACAACCAAAATATTTGTGCAATAAGACTTGACTCACAACAATTGGCTCCTCATTGTCTAGCATTTTGTATTCTATATCGACCATCTAACCATCATAGGGATTGAATGCATTGTTTCAACAACATACTCCATTCAACATTGAATATTACACTTGTTTCAATGCACATATAAATTTCAATTGGAGGAGAAGTTGAGTCAAATGAAGATGAATCAACACTACTTTTAATTCTCAATGTCCAATTTAATATATACCATTCCAAATATTGTATATAGAAATAAATCTCAAAACATTTAGTGCAGAACAAATTTATGAGCAAAACTAGATTTTGAATTAAAGGAGTAGATTCAGTACTTGCTCCTCATTGTGTCAATCGTGGACAACCTTTGAGTTGTGTGCATTCCTTCAACTGCATCTACAACATTTGAAACCTCCAAAATTTCAAGTAGAAATACAGGCCAAATCGAAAACCTTCATATATCAACCCGAGAGAGCATACATCGAATTTGCTTTTGATCTTTCCTCCTCTTAGACAGAATTCTAACGATTTAGTGGTGTAGTTGCAACAAAGGATGTAACGTTCAGTCTTGTGTAGATATTTAATGGTTCTCATAGTATTTAATCAAACACATTCATGTTCTCAGCATTCACTTTGGTCATCGTTCACCACAGTTCTTAGTGAAGTTTCAAGAATTCACACTCCGTCATAGCCATACGCATCATTCAACGCATAGATATCACTTAGAGAGCTTGGGCTTTGGTTCATAGTGGTGGAGGATACTCTCTCTAACTTAATTTATTCAACTCTCTGCGATATGGATTAAATCCTTAGATATTATTCTGTGCCCATTTCTTTCCACATTTTAAAACTGCTCTATGTGGGACTGAAGAGTAAATTCTTAGGGATGCAATCTATTCGTTTGAATGTGCAATGGAGAAAGAGTGCACAACTTCTATTGCTTTGCAGGAGTAGAGAAAATGGAAATTACATGGAAGAGACCATAGCTGGAATTTAGCTGAGAAAACATTCATGAAATGAAGAATTGATGGAAGAACTGGCATGCACATAGAGGCCACAAAACAAGTGCCTCAAATATGAGCAGGGCAGGATATCGCCTGCTCTAATACCATGTTAAACACATACATGCGAAGGCAGAATATGAAATATAAACATTGAATTGCATATCTTATTCACAATGATACATATTTATAATACATAGGAGTGACCCTTGGTTTCATATTCCAAGTGGTCCCTTGGACTCCCTTTGGTTGTTTAGCTTCCACACCAACCCTTAGAGGATTAGGTGTCCAACAAATTTTATAATATCTTTGTGGTTTATGGAATGTATTCAAATTTGTTAAACTGATTTTGTGCAGTACCAAGCGAAATTTTTTATTCATTTCTCTGTTATTACAATTTTACTACTCATATTTGTTTAACTTTATCAATTATTCATCTCCAGTGGATTGTGCCCTGAGAAGAATAATTCGATTTTGATGGTTGGAATAGCTAGAACAGTATCTGCTTAATTTTAATGTTGTTTTTCTTGAATTTGTAGTAGGAATATTATAGTGAATGTTATAAATATTATTTCATTCCGTATTGATTTGATGATAATCCGATTTGATTCATTTATCACCAATGATAGTTTGAAATTTTATAATACATATCATTAATTGTTGAATTTTCTCTCTCACTTGTAAGTCTTGGCCAAGTTATAATTGTAAGGAAGAATAACTAATCTAACTTTTATCTTTTATTACTCATTTGAAAAGAAAACAAAGTTCTTTTTACACTATGTTTACTTAATAGTGTGAACTGCTTGTTACAATGGTTCATTACATTTCATATTACATTGAGAAGAGGACTAAACTTTTATTTTTGTCGATAAATTATTTTCTTTGGTTTTTTCTATAGTTGTTATATTATAGCAATTTTTCATTGCACTAGTTACATTGAGTTCTAGCCTTCTTTTTGTATCACAGTGTTATAAATGTTATAATCTAATTTAGTTATTTAATAGTAGAAAAATATTGATTACATATTTTTTATATTTTCCAGCAGAATTCTATTAACAAAACTCAAGAAAAGTAGATATTATTTAACTCAGTTTAGGAAAGTCGGAGGTATACTTTACTTCTAGGATACTTTCTCGGTTTATCTCCTTCATAACAGGTGGAAGCCAAAGGCCAATGGAGCCTTTAAACCCGTCAAGAATGACTACTCCAAATAGCTAGGGCTGTGTGAAGAGCCTTGTTCTGGGTCGTCTCTCCCTTGTTGACATATGCCTGTCAATGCCCACGTCAACAAAACCTCTTTATAAGCAACATTAACGAATAGGGGAGAATTCTCCAAATTCATGGAGATATCTAATTAATTCCTTATTAAATTCAATCAAAGAAGTTATATGCACAAACAAATTTATTGTTTGGAATCAATACGAGCAATCCTAAGCCATTAGGAAATATCATCATGCTAATTGGCATTGCTCATTAATCAATTTCAATCATTACAAGAATATATGTCATAATGAAATGAAAAAAAGTGGACAATGACCACCATCTCAAATAAATGCAATTCAATATTGTTGTGTTTGACAACCCAATATTGTTCAACCAATATCAACATCACATGCCAAGAGAATGGCATTGGGAGATGGGTCAAACTTCTATATGATGACCTCAAATGCACTATGAAGCATCCTAGTGCAATTTGTACAAAAGTACTTAGTGATAAATTTTGATGAGCTTAAGATTTTAAATTGTGTGTTGAACAAAAAATTGGATTAAACTACAATTATGATTATATTGATAGGTATTAACAACTTTCCATGACTTATTTTCACAAGGAAATCCCCACCAATACCCAATAACAGTCCATTAAACATACATATAGGGAATGGAATGGAGACCACATTAGCACATAAATTTAACATGATTTCAGTTTTTAAAATAAGATTCTTTTGCCTATATCAATCCTGCAATAAATTCAAATGATCCTCCCAATCTATAAAACCCACGAAATGTGATTATCAAAATGATTATTAAAAAACCTTTTAATACATTTAACCTTTGATGTAATAGCTAGTTATATGTTTTTTTTTTTTTTTAAGTTTTAATTAATCTAATATTGAATTTTGTTATTTGATTTATTACCAAGAGTCTCCCCACCATCAAAATTCTATGTATGTGATCATTAAGCAAATTAAATAATTGTAAAAGTGGGATGGAGACTCTATCTTTTGTAGATAATATGAATGTTCCCATATAAAGTTGTACCAAATAAACTAAAGACTTATAAAAAGTGCTATGGATGTTAGTAAAAAAAAAAAAACTAAAAACTTATTAATAGAATAAATGGTCATTGTACATGATCATTGAATAAATAGTGATATGTAAATTTAAATTTAATGGATTAAATGTCTCTGCATAGTGGATATTACGTTTAAATTAAAAATTAAACTCAAATACTTACAAAAAGTTGTGTGGATGCTTATAAGTTACATGTATCAATAAATATGAAAAAAAAAAACATTGAAGATTTGCAAAAGTGAAAAAAACCTTTATAAATAGTGATAATTTAAGTAACTCTATACACAAAGGTTATTGATTTAAACAAGTAAATTGAGGATATGCAAGAGAGACTTGAAAATCTGCAAATGTACTATCACGATTTGTAAATGATAAATTAAAAATTGATATATGAATTTTGAATGCATAATTATTAAAATTAAATAAAATTATTTATATTAATAAATATATAATTATAATAAATTAAAATGTTAAATCTTATAAAATAGTTGGATGAAATTTAAGATTTGAAGTTTAATATTTTTCAAAAAATATATTTTATTTACATATTAAAATTTAAATATTGATTGAAAGATTAAAAAGAATAAGTTGGTAAAAATATAAGTAATGGAAATGTATATCAAATTTAGAATATTTAATTAATAAAATTAAATAATATATTATTTAATGTTTTTTTAATTTTGATTATCATTATAAAAATTTTAAAAGTATTTATAATTTTTATTTTACTCTAATAAATATCCGTAATATAATTTTATAAATATTTTTAATTATGATATTGTTAATCATAATAAAGATAAATCTAAACATCTAAATAGGTATGATGGTTTGTAAAAAATATGAATTCTTATTTTTAATATATTAAAAGTACATGTTAATATGTTTATTTATTGATTTACTAATGGTGTTATTTTTGTTTTCGTATCAACCACATACCTAATTGTTTTTAATTATAATATTTATTATCATAACGAAGATAAATCTACATATCCAAATAGTTATGATGGTTTGTAAAAACTATGAACTCTCATTTTTAACATATCAAAATCACATGTTGATATGTTTACATATTGATTTACTAATGGTGCTCTTTTTTTATTTAGGAAATAATGTTAGTATGAGTCACATGCCTATAATTTTCTAGAAATTTTTTTGGTAAGTATCTTGTTCATTGTAGAGAATTTCACTCTTTTTCTTCACCACATAATATCAAGGTGCGTTGATATTTAAGGGAGGCGAAGTCAAATTGAAACACTAAGTAACCATGGCTCAGTTTTCTTCAAAATCCAAATTGCTTAAAACACCTCTCTTCTTCTTCCTCAGTCTCTTGCTAATTATTCTTCCATGTAATGCCATATTTGACAAAGGAAAAATCTTCCTGCAAATAAAAGAGATGGATTTGATTAAAAAACATAATGTTTTGAGCAACTAGAATCCTTTTGATGAAAACCCATATGGTTGGAATGGATTCTTTTGTAATATTAGATTTAATGTCGTTAATAAATTTAATCTCTCAAACACTTCGATTGTAGGAAGGTTAACTCCTACTATATGTGGCCTTCACAATCTAACATAATTGATAATAGAAATGAACCATTTGCAAGGTCCATTTCCTGAAGGATTTTTGGTTTCTAAACAATTTCACACACTAGATTTGTTAGAGAACCTATTTGTTAGAAGATTATGAATGATGTGGATGTCAAAGGCATGAAAAAAAAACCTTGATATAAAAAAATAGGAGACTTAAATGAAGGAGTCTTCTCAAAACATCTAATGGAAAACATTGAAGAGTACACAAAAGAAATTTAGAGTTGTTAGAGGCCATATGAAGGTTTGAATTGGCCATAATGTACATTGGTGTATATTGTTGGCCAATGTGAATGTTTTCCTTCGAGGGAATGAGAGGCTTGGAGACCTCAGATGGAGCTAACTAAGTACAAAGGCCTCTTTGACTTCTTGGAGGAAGATTTAGTAACTGGTACTAAAATGGAGGCTTCTTGATGATGTTGTCGCATGGTGGATACCTTTGTGTCATTAAAAGTCTTCAGTGTAGATCAAGGCCTTGATAAGAATCTTTCCTCAACTTTCGATACAAGCTAACACTTTTCTCTTTGGTCTAGCCTTGCTTAGGAGGGAATTTATGGTCTATCCCTTTATATTCCATAAAAAGGAACTATTGGGATGGAGTTCCTTAGCACTAATTTCTATGATAATATGGATTTTGAAGGCCATGATCCTAGGCCTCGGTCACATGGCTAACATAAGGGATGTGACCTGGAGCTAATTCAAAGGGAGCTTACCAAAATACCAAAACCTAGAAAACATCAAAATAAATTCCTTTAAAACACTCTAGTATGGCACTTTCTGGTCGATGGAATTCACTTGATGAAAAAATATCTATTTAATGGGAACATCAACATATGGCCCCAGAGTAGTGGAGCATCCAAAATTATAAAGAACGATTTCATGATAATATTAGAAATGATGACATGACATTACCAAGTGAAGAACACGTGTCACCTGGATTTGGCGTTTTTGGCTTGCTAACTAGGGAGCTATGAGTGACATATGACACGCATCAGTAGTGCCACAAAGAATGGGACACATAATCATCTACCATGTATTTAATGGTGATTAGGCATAAGAGATATGAGGTGCGATGCTGATCCAGTCACCATCCTATCAAGAATTTGCAAAGGTTTGTAATTATAAGAAATTTTCCTATACCCTAGTATTTTATGTCAACATATCAAAGGATTTTTTCGAATTTAGGATTCTGTGATCCATAATTATGATTGTTGGGATATTTTTCGATACTAATCACATCCACATTTTTGTCTAAAATGTGTTTCGAACCATCTATTGTGGTTCATCATCAGGACAAGAAGTAGATTCAGATCACGGCAACAAACTAAATAGTGATAGAAATGAAGAGAGTTAAATTTTTCGACCGTTAGAGTTTAACAACTAGCTTTGAACCAAAATTGAAATAATATTATAATGAATGAAGAAACTAATTGATTTTGACTAAATAATGAATGGTAATTTAAAAATATTTAATAAATCATATTGATATCCTATAAAGGTTCAAACAAATAAATGTTTAGAATTGACTGTCTAAATAAATATTCATCTAACTTAATTTGACCAAGTAAAAATATTTAAATTTTAAGTTATAATTAAATAATAAATATGTTATGACCAACTAAATAATTAACACTACAACATATTGAAGAATACAACCATACCAACATATCGACACATTTTATATTGGTATATCAGCACATCATTGTATCATCATATAAAAATATTTCCATATTGTCGTTATGGGGCATCAGTATATCGACATAGCAGAGCATCAAAAGTTTGGAAAGTGCACTTTCTATGGGAATCTCAATATTACTGGAGCCTGATATGATAGGCGAGCCAAGGATGTGGACTTCTTTGGGGTTACACGAGTGTAAGAACAACCACATATCAGGAATGTGGATTGTACAAATGTTAATGTGGCCCTTAAGGGGGTAAAGCTTCAAATGGGCATAACTTTGTACTTAGAGCTCATAATGAGAGAAATTTATATCACTAGCAATCTCTCAACAAAAAGAAGAGAAGGGTGGTATCAAAATTTTTATTTTAGGTGATGGAAGAAAGAGGGAATTTAATAACCCTATATTCATAATAAACCTTTAAAGTCGGATCTAATTATACCCCACAACCCTAATGAAATATTAAGGGGTTAGGTGTACTACAATTGGTATCAGAGATATGGTTCAAGAACTAGGCTTGGAGGGTTAGAGATACACCACAAGAATAATTTTGGAGCTCTACTCCAAGGAGATAAGGTTCAACACTCAGTTGGAATGGGTTCTAGATGTATAAAATTATCAGAGATAAATTAAGAAGTTGTGATACAGGTGGTATCAAAGTTGTGGTTCGAATGTTAGGACTAGAGGGAAAGAAATACTCCATAAGAGTAAATTTTGGAGCTACCTTGTAGAGAGATAAAGCTTCAAACACTAGGACTTGATGGTCAGAGACATACCACAAGGATGAAAGTAGAACTCTTTTGCAAGGTGGTCTCTACTAAAAGTAGCATCAAATTGGCTTACAAAAGTACTAGTCTACTAGACAGTAGTCAAAGGAAAAGTTCAACATTAAAATATTAGAGGAATTTTGAGGCTTAAAATGGGCCTCCTAATGAAAATAATAAAATAAGATTTATGAAGATTCAAAGAAAAAGAAAAGAAACTACCTTTTTATTGTATTTTAAATTATTTCCTTATATATTTACCCAAATCTCAAGTATATACACCCATTGGATGGAGGGTGGGTACTTGTTGGATGTGGAATTATATTATGCATCCAACAAGTGTCTATAGTTGACATTTGGGTAGACCTATAACGAGATAAGCCAAATATGCAAGACAAAAAAGTAGTTTTCTTCTTTTCCCTCTAAAATGTTTCACCTTATGGTTGACATCATCATTTTTAATCACATTGGTTCTTTTAAAGTTAATTTTGTTAGTACATTTTTTGTTGAGGCCCGATTTTTACCTCAAAATTCCCCTAATGAGATAGACTACAAAGCATAGTTTCTAGAGTAATAAATAAAAGGTTCTAGACAAAGGAGTAAAACACTGAGGTTGTACATCATGGGACCACTAACATTAGGTACAGTAGGATGGTTGTATATACCAAAGCCTATGATATGTATATAAGGGCTCAAAATAATTATATGTTAAGATATTAAGGTAGGAACGATTGAATATTCAATAGAAGAAGAGATCCTTGGAATGTTAATTTCCAAGGTTCTAAAAGAGGACATAGTCAAGATGCTAACTAGAATTCATATGTACACCCCAATAAAATGATAATGGAAGAAGAAGATTGCCAAGTTAAGTGGCCATAATTATGAGGGGAAATCTCTCAAATTATCTCTCGTTGATTGAATGTATTTTCTTCAAAGTTTTGAAAATGTTGTAATATGTTGATAAATAATATCATATGCATAATGATATTGTAAGGAATGTAATAGCTAAAATGCCTATGAACTCATAGGCATGAGGATAGTGAAATGTTAAATGCACATAGATATTCCATGGTGCACAAAAATAATGATTGATCATGCATATCGTGTGAGAAAATGATTAGAGTATTATGATTTCATTAGAAATTTGTGATGACTAACCATGGATTGATAAATATATAACTAGGAAAAGGTTGATTACATTATTAGAAAGGTTGATGAGGTTTCTACATAGGGTCTTGTGGGGCAAAGGATAGGGATGATAAAGTATTAATGAAGAGGTTGGTGAAAAAGAGTGTGAGAAACCTCCCTAAAATACCAGTTGATCAAGTAGCATCCAATAACTGATAACATCTAAGCATGTATGTTGTGGTATGTTTAAAACATTGAGATTGAATTACACAAGAGTTCCCCTATTGAAAATATAAAATGCATAATGGTATGAATGCGTAAATGGATAGTAAATCAAGAGTTGGAATTGATTAGGTTCTAGGTGACATTAATGGTCACCTAATCATTCCAAAGTGCTTGGAATAAATTGTTATTTTTTGATTGATGTCATATGAAAGGGGAAAGCATGTTGTACCTACGAAACATGTCATTGAATGGATGGAGTTTCTCATAAGTTAGATTATTTTCATATTTCTAGAATGTATAAGAATAATAAAAAGGATGCAAGTAGTGCGTGAGCATGATAATGTGTATGATTTGACATGCATCGTTGAGGAATTGTTCGAATGAATGGTTGAGTGCACAATGTAAATGCATGTTTATGAATTTTACATTTTAAAATGGTTTATTAAATATATGAAATTACTAGAATTGGTACTAACTCGTGAAAGTAAGATCATCTCAGAGGTTGTTGGATGTTGCAACCAAGAAAAGTTACAGGATGATGTTATTATATGTGAATGGATTATCAGAAATACTTGGTTGAGGAGGAAAGATACAAAAGATAAAAATAAATGATAATTACTCTAACATTGATAAAACAAATTTGATTTTTTTTCTATAAATTTAATTGCACAAGATTGACTTATTAAGATAATAATGTGGCCTCGTTACGTACATATCTTACATAAAATGATGTGCTAAATCCAGGAAAAAATAACCATCTTGATTGCCAATGAATACTTAGGAAATAGATAAGAGTGCTATGAAATTATAATAATGCAAAGAAAATTCAAAATGGATAACCCTTTACCTTCTCCCTATTAATATTTTATTATGAATAAAAGGTGTTGACATGTAGAAAATTATAGAGCTATAAGAATGCTTACATAAGTGATATAAAAGAGGAAAATGATCTTGGCATACCCAATGTTGAAACAAGTTGTGTACATAAGAGTGAAAGGGGGAGTGACACCTTGGGTTGCTATAAGTAGCAGTTTGGTTGTTATGTCTTTTTTCTAAAATAGGTCAAATGGTGAAGTGCCTTCAACTTGAACATGTTGAGATATTGTTGATATATATATATTTTTGTTGAATGACTGTATATGCAAAGAAATTGAAATGGTTCTTGAATAGAATTGTCATAGAAATGTGTGGATTAATTTGATTAATAGTTGATGTAGTGATGACATTGTGCATCAGGAAAGGATGCAAGTTATTCTAGGAATTTGATATTAAAATAACCCTTAATGGAAATAGGATTTGAGGCAAGTGAGTTCCTCCAACCATAAAAATATCCTTAAATAAAACCATTAACTAAACATGCATAATAATGGAAGCCATGAAAAAATGGAAATTAGCCATACTATAGTGATGGGTAAGTTGAAGGAATTGGGTAAAATTCCTTTGGGCTTTGTTTATGTTGTTGTTAAAGTAATTTCAATGGAATTAATGTACTGCATGAATTCACAAGATGGGCATCATTAAGGTAGAAAGATACCAATACACATATGATTTGGTAAGATAATATAAATATGTATCAGTTTCCCTGATGGACAGTTGTTACATAGGTGAGTAGCATTCTCACAAGTTAAGGAGGATAATTGTGGATAATATGTAGGAGGAAATATGGGATTTTGAAACTGTGAAGCCCATGAGAATGCAACTTGATCCACCCAAGAGGTTGTGTGTGTGACTCCAAAAAGGGGATGCTTGAAAAGCCCTTGAGTCACAACAACTTGGGTGAGATTGTGGTTCAACCTTGTTTAACTAAGGAGGTCAGTGAATAAACCTTCAACCTGGTTAGGGGCCTGAAAGAAATTTTGAAATATTGTTGTGATTAAGGCACACAAAGCACTAGAAGATAGATATGCATTGAGGGACTATGAGAGCAATGAAGGGCTACTTTTTATTTGTGTTAGCCCAATCAGCCATGTTTTTTATGTGTTAATGGGCATGGGCTCAATGCTTAAAGTGTGGAATATTGAATCTTATATGTAAAAGAGAGAATGAAAATGAAACACTCAACCTTGACATTTTATTTATTATCATGATAAGGATTTAATTGCCATATCATGTTTTGAAAAGGTTAGGATAATTTTAAATGTTTTTTGCAGTGCCATTATTTTCCCTTTATTTTATTGGCATGCATTTGAATATGATGCAAGGATTGACTATGTGATGGTTTCGAAACAAAATCATTACATTTTGTAAATGATATATTGAAAGAATTTATTCAAGAGAAACTAGCACACTACGATTGAGTGTAAAATATAGATTGAAGGTAGAATCTCTTGGATCAGGCATGGAATGTATGACCATAATGAAGGATGGGAATCTTATCACCTATAAATAAAGAAATTACAAACTTTAGGATAGGATTCTTCTAGTTGTGAGACATGGATTCTATATGAAGAAAGCTTGGAAAATAAAATTTATGATTGAAAATTTTAAGATAAATCTCATGGGAATATATATGAATGTGATATAGGTGACTTGATTTATTTATATAGGGAGAATGTAAAGTGGCTATAAATCATATTGGTGTAGCGAAATGCTTGAAAATATTCCATGTGATGCCTCCTTAGAGGGATTTGGTAATTCCCTAATTGGAATAAGTAAAGGTTGAGAGGCAGAGATCCTGGGAGAAATACCACTACAATGATATTGGACCCTAGGGAAGGAGGATCTTGGTCAAGTATATCGCCCAAGGAAGGGGATTACCTAGACATTGAAATGGTGAGTAACTATTTGATCTAGGTGGATCTCTAAAACATGTATCAGTGGCATGGTAAGAAGACTCAAAACTCAAAGTGGCAGAATCTAGGTAAACTTAGTAACGAATCAAAGTGCTCGTCGTCCTGATTCCAACGATGCAAACACCACTCAATTCTGAGTTCATATTAAGAAGTTAAAGCAAGTAAAAGATCAAGTTTTTCTTTGACAGGTGGCAGGAGGAAGTGACGTGGCAAAATTCTCAGCGAATGGGGAAGCGCCAAGTGGCAAGCCACCATTGGTACCTCATATCACAGATTGCAGAAGGAAGAGGTCGTGGCTTAAGCAAATCAGCCTCATCACTACCGAGTTGCGATTTGTGATATCACACTCGCAGATCGGAGGTGGTTAGAGTTAAAGAATTGGTCCCAGAGCAAGACAGGTTGCGATGTGATACATCGCAATTGCATATTGCAAGGAGGGAAGAGTTGCAGAGACTGGCATAGTTCAGAAAACATTGAACAATAGTAACCTGACTTGGAAGAAGGGTGGGACCTTGCCTTGAGTAGCAGGGATGTTCCGAGAAGGTGTAGAAGCATCATTTCTCCGAATTGGGTGTTCGGATAGGCGATTCTGCACAATATTTCGCCAAGCTTTCAGTGGTATTGTCTGTTTATAAAGCTAGGCTCTGCATTCTTCGTCCATATTCCACCTTGTAGGTATAAGGATTGTAAAAGAATGTTTCTTGTACTTTTATCTTTTTTTATGCCACTTAATGAATGAAGGCCTCCCCACTATTGAGCAAGGCCTAGAGACATAGTCCAAATTGGATGAAATCCATAGCCAAATCTCTATGTCATGGTTTCATGCTTATCTTGTTATTTCTGCATTTTTTATGTGCGTGTATGTTCCATGGTTAATAAGCTTTGTTACATGTAATTCTGATGCATCTATCAGTAAAATATATTGGATCAAGTTTGGTATCAGAGCAGGCCTTTATCGATGTGAATTGCATGAGTATATGCTAACCTAGAACAAGCTACGAAAAGGTGAAGGAAAGCTTGAGTCCTTAGATCCCAAAGTAGGTCATGCACAACGAATAAGAAACATGAAAAATGAAGAAGCTTGTTGGGAAGAGGGACAAAATTTCCACAAGGTACTCTACAATATGGCAGAGAAAGTGGACAAGTTTTTTTTAATTATGAGAAGGCACTTGGGCACGAGAAGAAAGATGTCGATGACAATAGGTCAGAAAATCATGAAGGTAGTGGAGAATATCCCCCTCCCTCTCCATCTTCCAGTGACATTTCTGCTTCTTCTTCTCATCATTCTCGCAGATGTCATAGACATACATCTAAGAAACGGTTCCTTAAACTAGATGTAAAGTTTGACTTGCCTACATATGCTAGAGAATTTAATGCAGAAAATCTCAACAATTGGATTAGGAATATTGAGGTCTACTGTCGGATTCAACAAATCAAGGAAGACGAGGCAAAGATCCAATTGGTATCCCTTCGACTGAGTGGCACCGCTCTCATTTTGTGGGAGAGCAGATTGCAAGGCAGAGAAAATGTGGGTAACCTTCTCTCCTCATGGTCAAATTTTGTTTATGCATTGAAGAACCAATTTTACCATTTGAGATATAAATAAAAAGCATTAATGGAATGGAAACACCTAAGACAAGGCAAGGGGAAAAATGTGCAAAACTTCACCGAAGAATTTATAAAACAAGCATTGAATTTGAGCATTCCATTAGATTCACCAGAGATTATAACTAAGTATATTGGTTCTTTACATAGTTACATAAGGAATTCATTATTATTGTTGATCTTGCTGCTATCGATGAGGCCAGTGTGAAGGCCATGCATCTTGAAAGTAGGGGGATGCTTGAACAAAATTACCACCCAAGAAGAGTCGCAACAACCAAGAGAACAGGGGAAAAGCCCTCTTGTACACATTGTGAGAAAGAGGGACACAACGAAGAGAATTGCTGGAAAATGCACCCTGAGCTGAGACCTAAGAGGAATGACAAAAAGGAGAGGCATAAGACAACTTCCACCATGAAACAATATCACAAGTCTAAATTAGAGGAATATGAGAAGGTCACAGCTGTAGGATTTACACAAGGTAGACCAATTGACCTGGGGTCAGATTCTGGTGATGAAAGGAAGATCATAGCTCTTGGGATCGTAGCAGATGGACTCGTCGATTTGGGTTATGATTCGGTCGATGAAACAAAAGTTTCAATAGATATTGTACCAAAGATGAAAGGGGCACCCAATGCGGCATGGCTCTAGGAACTTGAGGTGAAAAACCAAAGCATTCAAGTAGATAATGTTGAGCTAAGGAGACTCCTATAGGAAGCAAAAAAGGGGAAACCAAGGTTGCTAGACCAGTTGCAAGCCAAGGACGAAGCCTTGGAAAAGATACAACATAACCACCTTGAGGTAAAAAGTGATTCTTCAATTTCATGTACCTTTCTTGATGATGATTTGTCTACTTTTGAAAAACATACTACAGGTATCGGCTCCAAACTGTTAAGGAGAATGGGGTATGAGGGGAAGGGCCTTAGCATTAATGGCCAAGTCATCATAAAATCCATCAAAGTAGAGGAATTTCCTCGTCATGCCAGACTTGGGTATATCAGGAAGGAAGTTGGGGAATGCTCCAAAGCAGCTAGTGACCAACTAACGATAGATGATGAGATCACTTCCTCACATTCCAGCGATAGTGAAGGCTGCATGAACACTTATTAGAGGAGAATCATGGGAAAGTGCTCCAAGACAACTTGAAAATTTTGGATGAGAAAGAATCATTGTAGTCACTGCAACCAGGTGGGACACCAAGGAACCACATATCATATGCTCCATGTCGAGAAAGCATCGATAAAGAAGCCAACAAGGAAAATTTTCAACAAACGAATACACCACATTCATGGAGGTCTTCTTTATTAAGTCAAATATGGTTTTGTTAGGTGTAGTACCTTGTTATGGCCACCATTTGTAAGTCATGCATTGCGAATAAATGTAAAAGTGATGATGTGTTTAGGCCTTTTATGAGTAGTTTGGGTATTGGTTTCTATCATGTAAAACTTGACCAAAGAGAGTGTGTGTTATGAACTCTTGGCAATTGTGGGGTTGTTTGAGTCATGTATGGCTTTTATATGATTGCAAATTTACTCAGTAGTGAATGTTGAACACCTAAAACTTTATGAACATCCATTGATTATGGATAACGAAGAGGTTACATAGATTCCTACAGTGGACAATTTTGTACCAAAGTATCTAGACAAGTTACCCGAATATATCATACTCGATAAGAAAACTAGAACTTCACGATGGGGAGATGCGGAGTACATTCATGTGGGTTTCAAAGGAATGCATCCGAGTAAATCCCAGTGGATGGAGAAAGGAAAAAGTGAGGGAGAAATTTCCTCACTTGCCAATTGACTGAAAAGGGTTTTACGGTCCAAAAGCTCTTAGTGGGGAGGATTGATCCAGGTGGATCTCTAAAAAATGTACCTATGGCATGGTAAGAAGGCTCAAAACTCAAAGTGGCAGAATCTGGGTGAACATAGCATCAGATCGAATTGCTCATCATCCTGATTCCAACAGTGTGAATGACACTCAAATCCGAGTTCATATGAAGAAGTTAGAGCAAGTCAAAGATCAAGTTTGACTTGGACAGGTGGCAGGAGGAAGTGACGTGGAAAAAATCTCAATGAATGGGGAAGCGTCAAGTGACAGGGTACTATTGGTCCCACGTATCATAGGTAACAGAAGGAAGAGGTCGCGGCTTAATAAAATCGGCCCTAGCACTACCGAGTTGTGATTTACGATATTGCAATCGCACATCAGAGGTGGTCGGAGTTAAAGAATCGGCTCCGAAGCAAGCCAGGTTGTGATGCGATACATCGCAATCACAGATTGGAAGGAGGGAAGAGTTCATGAGACTGACATAGTTCAAAAACCATTGAACAACAGTAACCTGACCTAGCAGTAGCCCAGAACCTCACCTTGAGCAGAAAGAAGGTTCCAAGAGGGTGAATAAGCATCATTTCTCCGAATTAGGTGTTTGGACTGGCGATTCTACATGATTTTTTGCTAGGATTTCATTGGTATTATCTATTTTTGAATTTGGCCTCTCCATTATTCGTCCATGTTCCATATTGGAGGTATAAGGATTGTAAATGAATGTTTCTTGTACTTTTATCTTTTTTTATGCCACTTAATGAATGAAGGTCTCCCCACTATTGAGCAGGGCCCAGAGATGTAGTCCAAATTGGATGAACTCCATAATCAAATCTTTGTGTCATGGTTTCATGCTTATCTTGTTATTTCCACATTGTTTATGTGTTTTTAAGTTCCATGGTTAATAAGCAATGTTACATGTAATTTTGATGCATCTATAAGTAAAAGATCTTGGATCACTATTAGGATGGGGAGACTTGTCACACACTCACTAGATTGAGAGAGTGAATGGGCACATTTGATTAGAAGTAGTGAGCTAAACTTGTTACATCTGGAAGCATGATGAAAAAAAGGATAACGATATAGATAATTATTATGGTCAAATAAATAGTTTACTCAAATTTGTGCTTCAAGATATTTCTTATGCTTAGAAAAATATTTTAATACACCTTTATGCTAATAATTATTGTAGGAATGCCATAAGTATGAAAGTGACTACACCTTGAAGAAATTGTCATTGATAAAGCAATGGAAAAGGAAAAGATCATGAATAATGATGATGATACAAGGGAGAAAGGATGTTGGTGTAGTTAAAATGTAATAGTCCACAGACTATTGTAATGAAAAACGACACTTGAAATAATGAAATGCTATTAAAGATGACACTTGAAATGGTATGAATGCCGAGGGAATTGGTCCTTTAATGGGGAGGGTATTGTAACATCCCCAACACTTCACCCCCTTGACATTTTAATTGTAATTAATTATGTTATTGATATTTGTATGGGAATGTAAATGTAAATGGCCAAAAGACCCAAAATAATTGCAATTACAATTTAAATACCATCTAATGAAATAGTGTAGCCTTGATATGATACGAACCAGATAAGTAATGAGGTGCAGGATATCCAACAAATGGGAATAGTAGGATTAATGTTTTCTAATGGATTATTGGCTGAGTTAAATGCCCATAAGCATCAAGATTTTCAACCTTTCCCCAAGAAAATATCTAATGTGAAGGTGCAACGATAACTACCAGTAGTTATGAGAGGAGTCAGAAGTGGTACCAATATTATTCAAGGCTATGGGAAATTTACCACTAACCAACATGAGGAAACCTAATAGAAAACTGATCAAGGAAGAAATGCAAGGAAAATGACCTGTGAAGGACATAAAAAACATAGAAGGGAGAAAAATAAAAAGATACTCACATGCAAGGACAAAGGAAAGCCATTTACAAGCACTATGTGCAAATCCAAACTCATCATGTGCTATAAATTGGTAGTATATTATTAAACCATGATTGGTGATTCGATGTTTGGATATTGAACCATAGGGGTTGTGGAAGATTGAATTGGATAGAGGGAGACAAAACAGTCCCTTGGGTCATAACAAGCCTTTGAGCGAGTCAAGGATTAAAATGTGGTATGAAAAGCCTTTGAGCAATTTCTTGTGAATCATGTCGATGTTAGAGGCATGAATAAAATCCTTGATTTAAAGAAAAGGGAGATCTAAGGGAAGTATTCTTCTCAAAACATCTAATGAAATATTAAAGAGTTCACTAAAGAAATATGGAGTTTTTGAAGGCTAACTAAAAGTTTAAATTGGCCATAATTTACACTAATGAAAACCACTAACTAATGGGAAGGTTTTACGTGGAGGGAATGAGAGGCGTGGAGACCTCAAATGGAGAAAAATAGGCATAGAGGGCTCTTTGATTTCTTGGAAGGAAGACCTAGTAATTAGCACTAAAATGGAGGATTTTTGTTGATGTTGTACCCAATGGATAAATGTATGCCATCAAGGGTGTTCTCTGCAAATCAAGGCCCTATTGAGAATCTCTCCTCAACTTTCAAGACAAGTTAAGGATTCTCTCTATGGTCAAGTGTTGCTTAGGAGAGAATTTGGGGCTTGACCCTTCATTTTGGGTGAAAGGAATTATGGAGATGAAGCCCCTTAGTAGATTTCATTGAGAATTTAAGGTTTCGATGCCTCGAGCTTATCCTCTAGTCATATTTGTTACGTAAGAGCTAAGATCTAGAACCAATCAAAAGGGGGATTACCAAAATACTAGTACCCAAAGAGAAATCAAAGGAACTTCCTCTGCGAAACTTTGGTATGGTGCGTTCTGGTCAACAAGCTCTAGTTGATGATGAAATCTCTATTAGCATAGATGACATTGAAGTATTAAAGCATGAATACTTATGAAGAATTACATCATGATGATGTAAAAATTGATGATGTTGTAGTGCTAGATGACAGACACGTGTCACCCATATTTCACATTTTTGGCTTGCCAACTAGGAAAGTGAGTGACACATAACACATTTTAGTAGTGCCACATGGCATGGGACATGTCAACATGTGGCCTTTGTTGAACGATGATTGGTCATCAGAGATACCAAGTGGCATGTTTAGTTGGCCATAGACCTATCAACCTATAAGGAAATTGTAAAGTTTTGCAATTATATTAAATTCGTTGATACCTCGGTATTTCATATCGACATATAGAAAGATATTTCCATATCAACATGGTAGCATATTGAAATAATACAACTATTTACATATTGGCACCTCATAGGTGTATAAGATTACATATCAACATATCGAGACATTTTTGTATCAACATATAAACATATCCCCATATTGACAGTATGGGCCACAAGTATATTGGCATATCAAATCGTCAGAACTCGAGAAAGTGAAATTTTTATGGAAATAATGATATGGAAAGGCTTCGATATGCCAGGTGGGCTAAGGACGCGAACCAATTTGGGTGTGATGTTTGGCCAAGGATTGCCACGTGTTAGAAACATAGATTGTATGGATGTTGGTGTGGTATTTAAGGAGGTAAATCTTAAAATGGGTGTAACTTTGTGCTTGGAGCTCAAAATTGGATGTAATTTATATTTTTGGAAATATATCAACTAGTAGAAGGTAGTGATGGTATCAAAATTATAATTAGAGATGATGGAAGAAAGAGAAGAATTTATAAACCCATATTCATAATAACCCTTGAAGGTTAGGTCTAACTACGCCCCATATCCCTAATGTAATATCAGGGAGTTAGGTGTGCTACACCATAGCATACCCACTCATATGTATCTCCACTTCGAAGGGTTATTGCTAATTTAGTAATGCAAGAGATAATGCTTGATTGATTTTCCTCTTGAACTCCTCAAACATATTTTATTAACCATTTCCACATTGGAAACTCTTACTACTCATTATTATGGCATGAGGTGGTGTTGTTGCTACTGAAAATAATGCTACGAATTTCCTCAGGTACAAAGTTACCCCAATAAAACTAATAACCTCAGAAACATTGGTAAGCACCAAATACTTCATGATTGCCTCCATCTTGGAAGGATATATCATTAAATATCATCAACCAATCACATAGCCTAATTAAGCCAAATAATATTGTACAAACCTTCAATTCTTTTCATTTTCCAAACAACATTGTTGTGCAAAATCATATTGTTTCATAGTTTGGATAATACTTACCAACAAAAAATTGGACTTTCCCTTGTGTGCATTAATGGTGAAGAATTTTCCATCCTTGGCAAGGTGGTACTATTTGGCTTTATACATAAATATTGCATCCTCCGTATACAAATAGGGACTTATAAGCACCATTCCACATACATCAAATGGAACCACATCCAACTCTACTTCATCAATAAAATTCTACATTGATAGAAAATCTGGCTTCGTACTATTTTGTTGGCTTAAATTTTGCATCCTTATTTACACATCCAAATGGATATGGGATGGTATTATATCACACCTCCAACCTCAATTTGTTGACCAACTTTTCTTCAATGAGATTCTCTCATGATGCCAAGTCAAACAAAGCATAAAATTTTGTCTTCTTGACCTGTATATTTATATGGAAGTGTTTGTTCATCTTCTTCTCTTCCTATTGGTGAAGCATACCCAGCTTCACCTCCTTCGACATTTATGTACAAGTGATATTCTCATCCACATCCAAGCTACTTTCCATTTGATTAATTAAATCAGTGGCCATGAGATTTTTCTTTTCCCCATCCTTCTTCTACTTCTTCAAGTTGAGTTTTAGATGTAGTTTCCATCATTTTGCTTCTATCTAACCATTGATGTTATAGTGGGTTTTGGGATGTTTTCATTAGCGTGTCATGGATATTTTATTTTTATCCTCCCCCTCTTCCATTTATTCCCGTATTTGGAAGCTTAAAGGTGTTCCATCTACTTTGACCCACTCGATTTCCCTTTATTACTACCTACTTTTTTAGTTATTTTTCTTGTATGCAATTTGTGTGCATCTTTTTGGATTTAAGTAACATCATTTTCTTCCCTAGATCAATGTGTACACCCCCATATACTTAGGAGCTTCTATGGGGTCTTGGGAGAGATACCCAATATTATAACCATCTTCCTAAATTATTTGGTCTATTCTTGTGCACTCTTTAAATGATGCCACTAGATACATTGGTCCTCTACATATCTGGTAGGGTAGAACTTGGAATTTATGAGAGTGTTGAAATATTCCCACTAAATCATTGTAGAATCCCCCTCCAATGTCAAGTTTTTCACTAAGATTTCCCACTATTTCAAGGAACGACCCACCAATTTTCCTTATGATCTAACCTTTAGGTTGGAAATTGTTATCAACCGGGTTGGTGGGGGTCGGGTTGTGTCAACCCTTCAACCCAGAGTAACTATTTCAAACCAGCTTTTGATTGGAAGTTAGCCCTTCCAATTTGAGAGGGCTCTCTTAATATATTTTTTTTAAATACATATGGCTAACTCTGGTTTTCTATGTGTTTTTTCAGGTGAATGAGTGTGAGGACAACCACCATTGGGCATGGAGTCAATTAAAAAACAAAAAAAAAACAACATTATTTTATGGACGTTGAGGCATCTTTGGTTCACTAATGTGGAAATTGACATTCACAGTAATCATAACAAATTGAAGGAAGTTGGAGAAATGCAACATTGAATTCTAGGTAATCAAATAAACTCTAAAAAATAATAACAAATGAGCATGATAAGATAGGACTGAAACCAAAATGAATCTCAAGTTAAAACATAGTATGCTACAATTGTATTATCTATTAATTGAAAACAATACAATAGTGGTTCTGATCACATCATCGATCCTCCCCTATGTAGAGTCAAAAATCTACATATTTATAGGGAAGAGATCCCATTACATAATCTTCCACCTGGGTTAAATTCGATCGACCACTATGACATCTAATCCTATTTGATTAATAAAACTTTGAGCCTTCATAGGAATTTATATTACAATAGAGTTTGAATAGAAATGGGAGTCGTATGAACTGTTACAATAATTTAAAGTGTGTCAATGTATTGGTGGAAATTCGAACATCTGGCTCTTCAGATCTGATGTGTTGTTTGTTGTTGAAAGTGTCTTTCTGTATCTATGTCTTGCTGTCTTGTGTTTTCGCGCTCTATTTGATGACCATGCTAGTGAAGAAATGCCGAAAAACAACCTCGATGTCTCATGGAGCAGAAGCAAAATAGATACGTTAACATTTGTTAATGTAGGCCGTTGATCCAAGCTTATTTAACTTGGGTCATTGATCCGGGACTTTTTACATCGCAATCGCAACGTAGGAGGAGGATCCCTTAAAGATGATTTATGATAATTCCTCGACGATCCGGACGTGACAGTTTATAGAACGCGTCACATAAAATATCGCATCCAGAGAGAGTTCTCGCACATCATAATCACAAGTTGGAGAGGTATTCAGGGAAGAAGAACTAATGACTGTGCGATGCTCGATTGGATATCACAATCAACAAGGGAGACACATCGCAATTGGAGAGGGGAGAAGAAATTTATGTGATATCACAATCGGCAGAGAGGAATTGTGATATCGGTGGAGGAGTGGTGACGGGTTCATGCAACATCGCAATCGGCAGGTAAGAATTGCGATATCGGTGGAGGAGTGACTTTGCGATATGCAATATCGCAATCGCAAGTGGAGGAGGGACATAGGCATATATGGTTTCACAAAAGGGAAAGAGTTCATTGTGATATAAACTATCAATCTCAATCCTTTAAAAAGAACTCGGATGAAATTTTAAAAAGGGATGTGGCTAGAGTTTTAAATATGGGTTACGACTAGAGTTGAAATATAAGATGTGGCTAAAGGATGAAATGGGATTAGTGAAAGAAATGGGTTTTAGAGAACAAGGGAATTTATCCAAAACAAATTTAATTGAACCTGTCCTTCCTTCTTAAATCTTCAAATATAAAACACAACAACCTCTTTTAGAAAAACAACAGATAGATGAATAAATCAGTGGTGGAAAGCCATGACTAATAAAACTAAAAATTTATTTTAGTGGTTATCATGGATAAAATTGGATCTAATGGGGAAGCTGCACCCCTATGGTGTAGGAAAAAACCAGCAGACCAGTTACCTGACCATTGGGTTGATCCCAATAAGAAGACTACATTCAAACCCACTTCACCAAACGGAAAATAAAACTACAAAATGTAATCTAAAGCCAAAGGAAATACTTTCCCAAGAAGCTTATTTATGTACCTTCTCTAATATCTGAAAATCCACCTTCTTAATTCAAGCGATATAAAATATCCAGTATAACTAGACAAAGAGTTGATCTAACACTTGGGATTCTTGACTATGCTTGAACAAAATTAGTAATGGATCAACTATCAGCAACTCAGAATAAAAACTGAATCCATCTCCTTAGCTTGTAAATGGAAGAAACTTCACCTTCACTAATGACTAGATAGACTTGCAGTAGAACTCATCTTGAAAATTCTTCAAGCTATTGATCTGCAAGTAGTGGAGTCACCATCAAACTTCGATTTTCAGTATCTTTTAAGACTGGAGTCACCATGGTCGTATCACAACCTTTGGAACTTCTGATTTCTTGCTACCCTCAGGAATCAGAAAGAAGAGACTCAAGAAAACCCGAGAAAATGAGCTTTTCAGCTCCCGGCAGATGCACCAAAATGTTATCAACCAGGCTAGTGGGGGTCAGGTTGTGTCAACCCTTGAACTCGGAGTAACTATTTCAAACCAGCTTTTGATTGGTAGTTAGCCCTTCCAATCTGAGAGGCCTCTCTCAATATTTTTTTTTAAATATAAATGGCTTACTCTGGTTTTCTATGTGATTTTTCAGGTGAAAGAGTGTGAGGAAAACCGCCATTGGGCATGGAGTCAATTAAAGAAAAACAACAACAAACAACATTGTTTTGGAAGATGTGGCATCTTTGGTTGACTAATGTGGAAAGGAAATTCATAGTAATCACAACAAATTGAAGGAAGTTAGAGAAATGAAACATTGAATTCCATGTAATCAAATAAGCTTTGAAAACTAATAACAAAGGAGCATGATAGGAGAGGAATGAAACTGGAATGAATCTCAGGTTAATACAGAGTATGCTACAACTGTATTTTCTATTAATTGAAAACAATACAACAGTGATTCTCACATCATCGATCCTCCCCTATGTAGAGTAAAAAATAGACATATTTATAGGGAAGAGATCCCACTACATAATCTTCCACTTGTGTTAGATTCAATAGACCATTATGAGATCTAATCCTATCTGATTAATAAAACTTCGAGCCTTCATAGGAATTTATGTTACAACAAAGTTCGAATACAAATGGGAGTCGTATGAACTGTTACAATAATTTAAATCTTGACACTGTATTTGTGGAAATTTGAACATATGGCTCTTCGAATATGTTGTGTTGTTTGTTGTTGAAAGTGTCTTTTTGTATCTATGTATTGCTATCCTATGTTCTCACTCTCTATTTAATGACCATGTTGTTGAAGAAACGTCGAAAAACACCCTCGTTGTCTCATGGAGCGGAAGCAGAATAGATACTTTAACATTTGTTGATCTAGGCCGTTGATCCGAGCTTATTTAACCTAGGTCGTTGGTCTGGGCCTTTTTACATCGCAATCGAAATACATGAAGAGGTTTTGTTAACAATGATTTATGATAATTCCCCAACGGTTCGGACATGATGGTTTATAGAGTGTGTCACATAAATATCGCATCCGAAGAGGGTTCTCGCACATTGCAATCGCAAGTCAGAGAGGTATTCAGGGAACATGAACTAATGACTTTGCGATGCCTGATTGTGATATCACATTTGGAGGGGGAGACACATCGCAATGGGAGAGGGGAGTGGAACTTTATGTGATATCACAACCAGGGGAGAGGAATTGTGACATCGGTGGAGGAGTGGTGACGGTTCATTCGATATGGCAATTGGCAGGCAGAAATTGTGATATCAGTGGAGGAGTGACATTGCGATGTGCGATATTGCAATCACAAGTGGAGGAGGGACACGTGGCCGATTGCGATATAAACTATGGGTCCCAACCCTTTAAAAATAACTCTAGCAAAAGTTAAAAAAGGGATGCGGCTAGAGTTTTAAATATGGGTTATGACTAGAGTTGAAATATAAGATGTGGCTAAAGGATGAAATGGGATTAGTAAAAGAAATGGGTTTTAGAGAAAAATGGAATTTCTCCAAAACAAATTTAACTGGACCTTTCCTTCTTTCTTAAATCTTCAAATATAAAGCACAACAACCTCTTTCATAAAAACAACAAATAGATGAAAGATGAGTGGTGGAAAACCTTGACTAATAAAACAAAAACTTTATTTTAGTGGTTATTGTGGATAACATTGGATCCAATGGGGATGTTGCACCCCTGTGGTGCAAAAAAGAACCAACAGACCAGTTTCTTGACCATTGGGCTGATCCTAATATGAAGACTACATTCAAACCCACTTCAACAAAATGAAAATCAAACTACAAAATGTAATGTAAAGATGAAGGAAATACTTTCCCAACAAGCTTATTTGTGTACCTGCTCTAATATCTGAAAATCCACCTACTTAATTCAAGCGATATAAAATCTCCAGTATAACCATACAAATAGTTGATCCAACACCTAGGCTTCTTGACTGTGCTTGAACAAAATTAGTAGTGGATAAACTATTGGCAACTTAGAATAAAAATTGAATCCATCACTTGAGCTTGTAAATGGAGGAAACTTCACCTTCACTGATGACTGGAACAGACTTGTTGTAGAACTCATCTTGAAAATTCCTCAAGCTACTGATTTGCAAGTAGTGGAGTCATCATGAAACTTTGATTTTTAGTATATTTTAAGAGTGGAGTTGCCAGGGTAATATCACAACCTTCAGAACTTCTTATTTCTTATTACCCTGAGGAATCAGAAAGAAGAGACTCAAGAAAATCCGAGAAAAGGAGCTTTTTGGCTCCTGGCAGACACACCAAAATGTTATCAACTGGTCTAGTGGGGGTCGGGCTATGTCAACCCTTCAACTAGGAGTAACTATTTCAAACCAACTTTTGATTGGATGTTAGCCCTTCCAATCTGAGAGGGCTATCTCAATTTTTATTTTTTTTAAATACAGATGGCTAACTTTGGTTTTCTATGTGATTTTTTAGGTGAAAGAGTATGAGGATAGCCACCATTGGGCATGGAGTCAATTAAAGAAAAACAAACAAACAACATTGTTTTATGGAAGCTGAGGCATCTTTGGTTTACTAATGTGGAAATGGGCATTCACAGTAATCACAACAAATTGAAGGAAGTTGGAGCAATGCAACATTGAATTCCAAGTAATCAAATAAGATCTGAAAATTAATAACTAAGGAGCATGACAGGATAGGACTGAAACCAAAATGAATCTCAGGTTAAAACAAAGTATGTTGCAACTATATTTTCTATTAATTGAAAACAATACAACAATGGTTGTCACATCATCGATCCCCCCCTATGTAGAGTCGAAAATCTACATATTTATAGGGAAGAGATCCCATTATATAATCTGCCACCTGGGCTAGATTCGATCTACCACTATGAGATCTAATCTTATTTGATTAACAAAAATTAGAGCCTTCATAAGAATTTCTATTACAACAAAATTCGACTACAAATGGGAGTCGTATGAACTGTTATAATAATTTAAAGCGCGACACTGTATTTGTGGAAATTCGAACATCTACCTCTTCGAATCTGCTATGTTGTTTGTTGTTGAAAGTGTCTTGTTGTATTTGTGTCTTGCTATCATGTGTTCTGGCAATCTGTTTAATGACCATGATGTTGAAGAAAAGCCGAAAAAAATCCTTGATGTCTCACAAAGCAGAAGTGGAATAAATAATTTAGCATTTGTTGATCTAGGTCATTGATCCAAGTTGATTTAACCTGGGCTTTTGATATGGGCCTTTTTACATTGCAATCGCAACACAGGAGGAGGTTCCCTTAACACTAATTTATGATAATTCCCCGACGGTCTAGACGTGATGTTTATAGAATGTGTCGCATAAAATATTTCATCTGGAGAGGGTTCTCGCACATCGCAATTGCAAGTCCGGGAAGTCTCTAGGGAACAAGAACTAATGACTGTGTGATGCTCGATTGCGATATTGCAATCCAATCGGTGAGGGAGACACATCACAATCGGTGAGGGGAGCGAAACTTTATGCGATATCTTAATCAGCAGAGAGGAATTGCGATATCGGCGGAGGAGTGGTGATGGGTTCATACGATATCACAATCGGCGGGGGGGAATTGTGATATCGGTGGAGGAGTGACTTTGTGATGTGCGATATCGCAATCGCAAGTGGAGGAGGGACATGGGCAGATATGGTTTCGCAAAAGGGAAAGGGTCAATTGTGATATAAACTGCGAGTCCCAACCCTTTAAAAAGAACTATGACGAAAGTTAAAAAAGGGATGCAACTAGAGTTTTAAATATGGGTTATGATTAGAGTTGAAATATAAGATGCGGCTAAAGGATGAAATGGGATTAGTGAAAGAAATGGGTTTAAGAGAACAAGGGAATTTCTCCAAAAAAAAATTAACTGGACCCGTCCTTCCTTCTTAAATCTTCAAATATGAAGCACAACAACCTCTTTCAGAAAAACAACAGATAGATGAAACAATTAGTGGTGGAAAACCTTGACTAATAAAACTAAAAATTTATTTTAGTGGTTATCATGGATAACAAAACCCATGTCTTCTCTAATTCCAACCTTGTTCACCAGAGTCACCATAATGAGGTTCATATTGTGGCTTACTTCTGTAACCTGCTCATATATGCTCAACAACATCTCATTTACTTGATCTCAAGGGTCATTAATAGATTAGTTGAACATGGCTAGGTTTTTATGACTTTTAGGTTAACTAATCTAGATCATGTGCAACTTCGCAAAAGATACCCAAAGAAACTTGCTCTTATACCAATAAGATCCATAAACTATTTTAGATACTCCATTACACAATTTATTGCAACATATCTGATAATAATTTATCAAAATTTGTACTAAAATATTAAGAGTTTCTTTAGATTTATATATTTATTAAGTTATTGCTTACTACTTATACATTCAAAATATAAAATGGTAGAAAATATAGAGAAAATTTTAAAAAATCACTATACAAACAAAAAAAAACACCAAACATAGATTATGGAAAATAATTGTGTAAACCTTATATATAATAAATTAAATTATAATTTTAAATTAAATTATTACTATTAATTATATATATATATATATTAGAGAGAGAGAGAGAGAGAGGAGAATATTATGCATTTTTTTTTAATTATGGAAATCTTTAACATATAAATATACTTTGTTAGAGTATCATAGCTCAATGTCATGCTTTATGAATATACATGTAAAAAAAAAACATTAATTCATTTCATATAATACTTATTCTTATGACATTTTTTTAATTAGTTAATTTAATTAAAATATTTTTTCCAAATTAAATGATTACCATTAAAAATAATTAGTGAAGTTTAAATTCTTAACATTTATTAATAATTATTAAATATTGAAATCTATTTTTTTTTTAAATTCTTATTTCAAACTAACTATATTTAGAATTTTTTATCTTTAGAATTAATTGTCTCTCCATTGTACCTTTTTTATTTACTCTGATGTTACTCTCCTTATTTAATTTGATGTCGATCTTCCCCTAACGATGAACCACAAGCCAAATATTCGTAATGTGATTTCTACCAAAAAAATTTCTAGTTATTCAATAAATACACCAATCAACATAATTATACAAAATTAACCACTTGAAAATTTAAATCTCTTATTACTTATTACCTACATTGCTTTTCCTTAAATGGAGAATTTTTTGCAAATTTTTATAGTTGCCGGAGAATTTTTTACAAATAATTTTTTGACTGTGAATTATTTAGAAACTAGATCTTCAAATTTTGTGATCTATATTATAAATAATAATGTTTTTCCACATAATCATATCATTAAAATTTAATCAACATTTTAAACCAATTAATATAATTATCTTGAAACTATTCCGTGTTAAACCGTAAAAAAAAAAAAATTGCAAAACCTTTTTCATTCCTGAGAATTTTCTGAGGCATTGAGGTAAATAAGATTCGTTCACGTGAAACTCTAAAATGGTGGAGACCTCAGTTGAAGTCGAATAAATATTATTTAAAATGATATTTTTAGGATAGAATAAGTGAAAATGAAACCGAAGGTAAAGTATTGAAGTGTTGTGGTTTAGAAAATATGGTATATTTATTTATTTTCAAATTTAAAGTATGCCAAAAATAAAATGGATATTTTATTAAGATGGTAAAATAACTATATTAATTTTTATTTTTTTATTAATTGGTATAATATTTATTTTAAGTATGGATTTAATATGAGTTGAAAGGGGATTTTATGATACATTTTAAGACTATAAAATGTATTTTAAGTATAGATTTAATATGAGTAGAGAGGATCAAATTTCTTCATGTATAAATTTTAAGAGTATAAAATACAAGGGGTCATTTTTCATTGTTTAAATTGTATTTTTGAATGCTATATAGAGTCTATATAGGACTAAATATACATTTTAACCATAAAAATTTATTGTATAATTGAGGCTTCTGTGATCCATCATAGTTATAAGAAGGATTTTGGCGTAAATCACATAGAGAAAGACCTTTGCCGACGCGTTTCAAACCAACTAGTGTGGTTCATCGTCAGGACCTAACGATGAAACCACACTAGTTGGTTCGAAACGCGTAGGCAAAGTTCTTTCTCTATTGTGATTTACGCCGAAATTCTTCTTATAACATAAAATTTACTTTTTCATGGTATATATACATAATTTTGAAATATTTTTGAAAAGTAATAATATTTAAACATTTTACTCACTTTTTTTTTTTTTACTTCTAATTACTTTATACAATATTCATTTTTTGTTATTATAACTTACACTATTTTTCTATTTAGAGCATAATTTTTATTTTTATTTTGAGGGGCACGTGTCAACTCAATGGATGAACAAACTTACACATCCCCAAGCTGGGTTGTAGGTAAACTTTTTTAGATTGCAAAAATACAATGTGTTAGTTTTAGTTGTTTAAATTGTATTTTTGAATACTAAATAGAGTATATATAGGACCAGATAAAATTTTAACCATAAAGACTTAATTTTCTTTTCTATATATAAATATATATGCAGTTGATATAGACATAAATGAGTTAACATAGATCTTCAAATAGTCTATTTAAAATACGTTGTTGAAATATTTTTGAAAATTATAAGATTTAAACATTTGATTCACACATTTTTTTACTTCTAATTACTATACATCATATTCTTTCTTTTTAATTATAGATAACATTATTTTTCTATTTAGAACATAATTTTTATTTTTTATTTTTATTTTAAAGGGGCATGGAAGGACGGACAAACTTATACATCCCCTCATACTGGGTTTAATTAATGATTTTTTTATTAAAAGATTATTATTCTAATTAATAGAGATATTAAATTTAATATTAAATACTAATTGAGCTAGATCATGAGCACGATAATTGTTGATATAATGAGAGCATAAACATGAAGACACATTAGAAATAGTAAAATGAAGAATTAAAAAAAGTCACAAATTGGAATAACTTATCTCATAAAAGCAAGAAGGTTGGAAAGGTAGTTAATCATAAAGATAGATTGATCCATGTTAGTAAGTTGTAGTGACCATAAATTTATCATACTCAGTAAATATTCTAGCATAAAGGGAAGAATCTTTATAAAAGAGGATCTCATTCCCATAGACCAAGTTGAATTAAGGAAAGAGGTTCAAAAGGTAATGGACGCCAGAAAAGAAGGAAAATGAGCAATCATTGCGAATAGGAAGGTTGTTATTAGGGATAGAGACCAAAATCAGAATGATAAATACTAATTTGGAACACTCTGGATATTGTTTTGGAATTGTCATGGGTTTCCATTGCATAAATATCATACTTTAAGTTGGATCCCAAGTGAAATGGTTATTGTTTTCTTAGTTGAAACTTGGGAACATGATGAGTCTAAGGTGGTCCCTCATATAGATGGATTTGTTCTATGGAATGAAGTAATATCATCTTGTTAGGAGATTTTCATAATCTAAGGAATGAACTAATATCCTCTTGTTAGGAGAGTTCAATGCTAGAATTGCAACTAAGCAAGTTATTCTTCTAAGTAATGACTCCAACCCTAATCCTCTTTGGATAGATAAGGACCTCAATTTAACTAGTAGAGTCAAAATAAACTTTGAAGACTAGACCAAAAATTTATTTGGTATCGAGTTAATCACGCTCAACAATTCCGAAGACCCTATAATTTGTAATGTCATAACTGAGTGGCCAAAGTCTAATAAGATGACTTGTATTCATGGGCTTAGAAGTAGTGTCATGGATTATATGATATTTGATATTCTTGTTTCCAACAAAATTGTAAATTTTGACCTTTCAAATGACCATGAGCCTGACTCTAATCATGGGCCTTTATCACTAACTCTAAACTTTGACATGCACACTAACCACATGCAAGAGAGTTATGATAGCCAAAGACACCTACTCTTTGAAAAAAGTAAAATAGGACTCTTCTTAGAGGACTTAAAAAGAGATTTATATTTTTAAACTTATAAGGATAACATTGAGCCTCTCTAACATAATTTTACTACAACCCTCTCCACTACCATCGGGAAGTTCTCTACCGGGGTGACATATAAAAAGAATAATAGAACTACCAACCATTGGTATGATAATGGATGTAAAATTGCTAAATGCTCATAGTGAAACCTTAAAAATTCATGAGATAAATTTGTATAAAGTTATTATTAAAAGAAATAAAATATGTTATATAAATAGGAAGCAAGAACAACTCTTCCTCTTTCTAAAGTTGATTACAAATTTTTTTGGATAAAATTTATAATTTGTAAAAGTAAAGAAAATAATGTGTGATCCCCTTAAATAATTAGAATATCTACCCTAAAAACCTTTATAAGTCCCCTAATTCCAAGGGCATCATTTTGATTTCTCCTATAGATGGTGATATATTTTCTTTAAAATACATTGAATTTGGGATTAAGCACCTCATTAAAGGGAAAGATAAGGGTATTGAAGTCTATAAAATTACAATTTCTAAAATGGTAGGGCTTGTCCTCATCCCTCTCATAGACAAGCTCTTCAATTTGGTGGTGAAGCAAGGATTTCCTAACCCTTGGATGCAAAGCCTTATTGTGCCTATCTTTAAAAGTGGGATAAAAGTATTCCTTCTAATTACAAAACTATTATGATCAGCTACATTTTAGCCAAGTTGTACATGCTTATTTTGGAAAAGAATATTATCCTATGGCCCTAAAGCCATGGTATAATAGTTAAAGGCCAAGCAGTCTTAAGAGACATCATTCAATTGTGTCTGTCTTGTTACTCTCAGGATCATTGCAAAGGAATGTCACAATAATAAGATTGGCCTCTTTTGTTGTTTTGTGGACTTTAGAAAAGTTTTTGACATCTTTCCTAGGATAAAGCTATGGAAGAGGTTGGAGGAGATAATGGTTCCTCCCAAGCCTGAGGTTTTTTGTGACAAAGTTATATGAGAATGTTATTGCCAATATTAAGACCACTAAAGGTTGGTGAGAATAAAATAATTGCAATATCGGAGTCAAGCAAGGGTGTCCCTTATCCTCTACCCTTTTTGGCATTTATATTGATAAGCTTGAAGAGTGTTTAGAAAATGAAATATGTGTTGGCCCCACGTTCACTAGTGTCATCATAACTCTTCTCCTTTATGACGTCAATATTGTTCTTTTGGCAAAGAGTTGTGACAATCTCATCAAATAATTAGGAATCCTCCAAGATTTTTTCTCCAAGATGGGTATGACTATTAACACTTACAAGACTAGAGCCAAGATAATTAAATCCAAAAATATTACCTATGATAGTTTCATTTACGATAATAACTACTTGGAGGAGGTTCCTTCATATCTAGGAATCAACATTGATCATCAACTCAATTGGAGTTATACAATTGAGAAAATAATAAGTGGAGGGTGGAAAGCTTACTAGAGCCCTGAAAACAATTGTAAGTCAACATATCTTTGGATTTGCAATTAAAAGAAGCTCCTCTTTGAGACTCTTGTCACCCATGTTATTTTATATGGATGTGGGGTTTGGAGTTGCCAAGGAAACGTGGAAGAAGATTGAGCATATCCAAAAGCATTTTATAACCTAGAACCTTAATATTAAAGGATGTACTCCCTATCCTATCCTCCTGATTGAATATAACATTTCTCCTATTGAAAGCATGGTTATGATTAGGTATATCATGCATAAGAATAAGTATTAATTATGAACCATATTAGATGGTTCGAAACACATCAACAATCAACTTGTTTAAGTGATTGATCTCGAAGACAATTGTGTAAAAAAAATGGTATAATTAATAAAAATAATAATAATAATTTAGAATAAAGTTATAATTTAGTTACTTTTTATGAATTTTTTTAAATTTAGGAAATGTGAAATGTATAATGGGGTAAGTATTTTGATGATTATCATGGATTGAAACTTTATATAAAGAGAAAAGGCAATTGAAAGTAATGAAAAAATAAATACTTTTTAGTATGAGGGAGATATCTAATTCCATTAGCACTTAATATGATATTGACAAATGTCATGTAAAAATAATAGTATTGATACTAAATCATGAGTAATTCATTCTATGTTCAATAATGTAACATCCACTAGATAGATTGTTATGCTTATAAACATGTTATGTAAATGTGCAATCTAGTGTTCAATTATGTCATTGTATATTGGTGTATGTATATTGTGCTCAATACTTAAAGTCTGCTCAATATTTAAAGTTATTAATCATGTAATTGATGCTTTAATTAATATTAAAATAAGTGATCATGCATTATTCTTGATTATGTGTGTGTGTTTTATTTAATGACAAAAGTTGTAATTTTTGCTTAATTTATTTTTGAAATTTAAATATGTTAGGGAAAGATGATGGTCGAGAGTCTTGGGAGATGGGGTATTCAGTTTCACCCACTTGACATGAACCGTCATACCCATATACCACTAAATCTAATGCCAAACCCTTATGGTTGGAAAAATCCTCCTTGCTTTGATTTGGTTATTAATGCAACCGGGAGGTGTTGTCACAACCTTTTTTTCTCGTGAGTTGAAAGGGTAATGTGTGAAGGAAGGAAGATGGGGGAGAGGGCGAGGGGGGCTTGGAAGGGGTGCCCTCTCAGCCATACCCAAGATGCATCATGTTGACCATAAATATGTTGGCCAATTCAAACAAGGGGTTTGACTGAATTCTAGAGGATTATCATGGAGATCCAATGTGAGTGTGAAATTCACAGAGAGCATTCAAACTATGCTAGACTACTACTCTCTCTTTGTTTTTGACCTTGGATTACTAGTTTGGACATAGAGAGATTAAATTGGAAACGTCTGGTTCTTGTTGAGATTGTGAGACCATTGGTGATTCTTGTAGCTGTGAAACCACTAGTGCTTCTCTCCTACCAGGAATCCACAAGTACAACAAATTGCTAGTGCTTGTGGTTGGTTGTGAAATAACTAATTCTTGTTGTGGATATGAAACCACCAGTTCTTGGTAGACCACTATTAAACCACGTGCAAATGGTATCCATCTCTCAGTCTAAGTGGTGTTGCCCTTGTGAAATTAATTCATCGGACTTTGGACCTAACACGAGCATGGTAAGTTACAAGAAAGAACAATGTAACTGGCCTATGGTTGGGAGGATAGCATGACGCCCTTCTTCGATTGCTTGTCGAATCCGACTTAATAAAAAAGGTAGAATGGTATATGCCTTCATTTTATGAACTTTGCATTATGTTTATTGATAATTACCAGTTAATGTTTATGTTTTTGCATGTGCTACAAGAGATTGCTTTTTGACTATATAATCATGATTATTATAACATCATCCTTCAGTTAAAATCACATAGGAGATAATCTTGTTGACGCCAGTGTGGTTCATCTTCAGGACAAAATGAGGAACTAGATCTAGGCAATGAAATAAATAGATGAAGAGAGCAGCTAACTAGAAGTTTGACTAAATAACTAATATTAAGATTTGACCAAAAAAGGGAAAGGGAATCAAACTAAATGAATTTTAATTATTAAATTAAATTCTATTAATATAACAATTAAAATCAATTTTATAATAAAATTTATTAAACTAAAAGTATACTATTATATGTAACACTATTAATAAGAATTAGTATTCTAATAAATAAAAAATATTATAAAAAGTGTTGTTGAGATGGTATTAACAAATTTATTCTTCCAAATAATTAGTAATACTATTACTAAGAAATATTAAATATTAATAATAATAATAATAATAATATAAATGTTATTGTTAATTGAAAAAAAAAGAACTTTGGGAAGATAGAGGGATCCAAACGAAATTTATTTTAATTATTAATTAACATTATTAAATAAATTCTATTAATATTACAATTAAATCAATTTTATAATAAAAAGTTATTAAACTAAAAAATATACTATTATATATAATACTATTAATAATAATTACTATTCTAATTAATAATAATATTTATAAATATTATTGTTAAATTAGAATTAATAAATTTTATTAAACATATATATATAGAAGATAAAAAGAAAAAATTTAGGAAGAAAAAGCAGGGATCCAACATCTGTTGATACTCCTGCCATTGTCTCTATTCATATTAACATGCCTTTTTTCAATTTCTAAGGCCTCTCTAAATTTACGATGATGAAAATGGTCAATCCCAGCAAGGACCCTAGCCTCTTCTATGCAAATGTGATGATTGGTCTTTTCTACATGTTCTGTCAAAGTGGAGGAGAGAGACCTTCCATGTTTGATGTCGCAACATGCTCATAAATCCTTTCATTTATTTATCAACCAGTCTCACCAATATAAGGAGCCCCACAGGAACAAGGAATGATGTAAACACCCTTCCCATCCTTGGGGTTAACTAGGTCCTTCATCGAACGAAGAGAGCTCTGAATAGTACTAAGGGGCCTAAAAGTAGAAGGAATCTTATGTTTTCTCAAGATTCTTGCGATTTTATCCTTGGTCCCTTGAATAAAAGGAAGATGAACTCTAGAAAACCGATCCTTGGGATCAATCCTATTCTTAAGACCCTTTTCAACATTAAGAAAAGATCTAAGACCTTGGGACATGCTATAACCATTCTTATTAAAAACCTTAAGGAAGTGGGTTTTTTCATCTTCGAGGTGATTTTCATCAGAAACTCGCAACGTCCGAGTGGCTAAGGTGTTGAGAACACCTAGTTTTTGAGGAGGGAAATGATGGGAATCATGATTATTATTGACCTTGGATATTCATAGTCATTTAAAGTTATTTGGTCATGTAATTCCAACTAATGATTTAAAATTTACAACATATATCATATTCTAGACAACACTAAAATTATTTCATGGATTGATGTGCTTGAGATATTGAATTGGTACTATTATTGTGAAAGACATGATGTCTTAGATCTTACAATTATTATTTAAACATACTATGGTCTCTGAAAATGATATGAATTATAAATTGTGGTGGCATGTTCTAGATTTAATTAACGGATGATGTATATTCCATTTGTTGGTTAAATTTCAAAGTAGTCTATGTAAAGAACCACTAAATCAATGTCCATAAATAACTAACTTATATGCATCCTAGAAAATTAATTGCGTCGTGCTCTCCTTTTTGGCCTTCACACTACTATTTGAGTGGATGTGTTCACCCGAAAACAAAATCATGCATTACCAATTTTGGCATTCACAACCATCGTTACAACTATATATATTTTGAAGAATTGTTAGAACCATGTCTCATCTTCTAGCCTCACCATAATTGGTTGAGCGACAACTATAACCATATACTCCCACTCTACTATATTATCAAAATTGGTGAACGTCGTAATTCAACATCATTTTCCCTCATGTGTACAAGTGATTTAATGGCTTCAAATTTTGGTTTGATCCCTAGTTGGGCATCGAAGCGTTCAACTACCCTTGGCCACGAATAAGATATTATACATATATGCAATTGTGTTTCTTTGTGATATTAATAGTTCATTTTTCAATTCCTAGCTGAATATAAAACGTATGTTGAATTCTATAATTAGAGCTTACCAAATCATTATGTCAAGATTATATGTATATATATGCACTAAGGGGGGGAAATACACATGATGGGGCATTATTAAACTTAGCACTAAATAACTCTTGCTCTGATTCCGTATAAAACATACATATTTTATTTTAGAAACCACAAAAGATCGTGAAATCTGCCTTCAGGCCTTTAACAACATAAATTTCAACCTCACAACATAGGGCAATTAACCTTTGCTCTAATGATAAAGGAATTGTTCCCTTGGACTATTTAGAAAAATTCATAACACTGAATTGGTCACCCTCAACATACACAACTGAAGCCTAGTAGGTATTGCTAGTTATCGAGCATTGGGGGAGCGAAACACAAGTAATTAGTGGATCATCACTCTAGAGCCCCTCGACACAATATGTTGTGTTTTTGGACGGAGATCTTCTAGATTAATAGCATCGACCCTAAAGGCCTCGGGGCTTAAGCCCCTCCACATATCAAGTTTCATGTTATCACTATAGATAGACCAATGGGGAGAAATCCACGGGTAGGACCTACCCTGTTTTCAAGATTTTGGGCCTTGGGGGATTAACCCCACATGTTAAAAAACATCACTACTGATAGACCCAATGATGTGGCTAGGTGCAAGGAGGGCCTACCAAACTCTCTACCTATGGGCTTCATGGCATTTTAGTGAGGTGAGAGTGATATTAGCCATTAACTTATGCAAATGCACAAATAATGTATATTTTTATAATGTATCAAACTCTGAGTGATGTGAGCAATTAAGTCAAGAAATACCTAAGTTATATATATATATATATATATATATAATATATATAGATATAGATATAGATATAGATAGATAGATATCATCTTGCTCATAAGTCAGTAAGTTAAGTAAGTAAGTAAGAGATCAAGCAAGGAAGTCGCTTTCGTCTATTAACTTCTTGTAACTATAGCCATTTCTATATAAGGTTACGTTCTCCATAGTAGATGTGGGCTGTCTTGAATAGACTGCAGCCTCAAGGCTTTGAGATCAACCATAATGTATTGAAGTTCAATAAGCTAAGCTATCTCATGAAGTTGGGTATGAAATCTAAGAAGCCGACTCGATGATCCCAAAACTTGAAGCTTGAAGGGGATACTAAAAGGGGGGGTACTTTTGAATCTTCTGGGGGAGGCCTCGCAAGCTACTGATATTAGTTTTGGGGAGGCTAGTTTCAACTAAAAACCATTTGCCAATAGCACAAACCCATCATTACCCAGCTAACTACCAATATGATCCCATCTAGTTTCTCCCCATTAGGATCCATCTGGTTTCTCCCCATATGGTCCATATAAACTATCTATTATATATATAAGATAGAATATATCTATATCTATATCTTATCTATATCTATATCTATATATATATATATATATATATATATATATATTATATATTATATATTATATATATATATATATATATATATATATTAATATATTATATTATATATATAATATATATATATAATATATATATTAATATATATATATATATATATATATATATATATATAATATATATATCAGTGTGCCTCAAGCTAGTGGTGGACCCATTGGTACTCTTGGCATCGCCATGTGGACCAATTCCAAAAACAAAATAGGTGTCGCATGGCATGTTAATGTTGATGTGGCCAACATTAATAGGAAAATATTTCTTTTAAATGCAACTTGTAATTCGAGACTCAAATTGATTAAAAAATTATTTCTTTGAAAAGATCTCACTAATTTGGATGTGATGTTCATCTCAATTTCTAACTCTAGAAACATTTTAGAAAGAAAAAAAAAATTATGACCTCATTGTTACAATAGACCTGGAAATCGGATTTAAGGCATCAGTAATTCACCTTCCATTGCCCATGTTAGTATAAGGGGTTGGTAGGGAGTGTTACAAAGTATTATCAGAGCCCAAGTTCAACACTTGGACTAAATGAGCCTTGAAAATAAAATTTAGAGACCTAGACACATTTACAGATAGAATTTAAATAATATATGAGCAATTTCAAATTTTATATAATTAATATGAATGACTACTCTTACTAACATCTTGACATGTTTTGTAAAATTTTGATGAACATGAAATCTAAATAATCTTCAATATTAAGTTGATGAATTGACGTATTTATGTTAGGTTTAACTAATGATTATATGTGTGTAAAAAAACATAACACAAGATACGGCCCAACCAGAAAATAAAGGATGAGTGGCAAGATAGTGTAATACAACACAAACAGATTGGAATATGATAAGGAAGAAGAATCAGTTGAGAAGAGGGTGGAGGAGAATTCCCCTGACTGTACGGACACTCTCAAAAGTCTAAAGGGTAAGTTAAGAAGTTGCAAAGAAAACAATGAAACAATTTTCATATCACCGGAGAAACAAGCAAAATTGAATGTGATAATCTTGTACATTCTATTTCACTGACAAGGGAAGAAACAATGTGATTTTGGTGCCAATTTTTTAAACAAACACAAATATAGGAAAAGCCCAAATGAGATAGAGAGGTGTGGATTTGAAGCTAATAGAGCATAAGGTATTAAATAAAGAAAAAGGCATAGTCAAGCTAGTGAAGATAATGTAAGAATAGAGACTCCAGTAAGCACTCCAAAGAGAAGGGCATACAACTATTAGGCACCGAATCTGGCTGTCTTTCTGCCCATTTTTATCATTCTTTTTTACCCTTTTTGGTACTTATTTACCCATGTTGTCATGCTAAACTTATAAGGTAAATACCCTTGACTTGTCCGATTGGAATATTTTAATTAATGAAGTAAATTCACGGAGTCTTATCTATTTGCAACATTGAATTGAATGTTTGACCGAAGCTTGGAGAACAGGAACCCTCGCTTTAGCATTTCGCAATAGATCTGGTAACAACCAGCCTTCAAGAGGCCGTACAGTTGGAGTCACGATTCCCTGGAACTATTCTTGGGCCTGTTTGCTATCTCATTTATCTATTGTTGGTGCCGTTCCAACTAATGTATATTTCTGCATATGCGGTTACCTTGTTTCAGGGAGATATATTATTCTCCCATGCTGTGTATAAAAGAAGGATTGTTCCTGTAAATGGGGGTTCTCCCATTGTGATTGTAATCACCTGTTACAGATTAATAAAGTATCACCTATTTTGTTGTTCTAATCTTCTTCATGACTAACGCAGCCTTGATCAGAGAGCTAGGCCCACTCGTCTGATCAGGTGCTGCATCTTTGTGTGTGTTAATTATTAGTTTGTGATTGATGTTACAGTTCTTTACTGATTATGATTATTTTTGGAGTTTGTAGTTTATTTAATCTTACATCCATCTTTTGAATCTTAACCGCGAACCCTTGGTCAGAACGGATTACGCGTTGCCCCTGCATATATCTTGCGTTGATATGCACCCGGATTGATAAATTATTGTCGGATTATGGTGAATAAATCATTCATATGTGAACACCAACATTTTGGTGCCGTTTCCGGGGAGGCTAAAAAGGTGCAACAATGATTCAAACCAACTAGAGGGTCAATCTCTCGTCCTGGGGAGAGAAAGTTTTCTCACTCTGCTTGAGGTCCTGAGAGTAGGTGTTCTTTTTGCTTGTTTATTTTTGCCTTTTTGTTGATTTTGGGCCATCCTCTTGTCCTGGGGAGGGAGGAGTCTTTTGATGCCCTACTATAGGCCCTGAGTTAGATTTATTTATTTTAACCTTTGTGTGTTTTCTTTTTGGGGAAAACCCTAGCTTTTATCCTAGGAAGGGAGGATTTGTTTGATGCCCTGCTTCAGATCTGGAAGTATTAGGTCTTCCCATGGTTTGTGTTTGTTTCTAGTTCTTGTCTCAGGGAGGGAGGAGTCCTTTGACGCCTTGCTTCGGGCCTGAAACCCTAGATTTTTGTTTTTTTTAGCTGTCGTTCTTTTTGCGAGTTCTTTCATCTTGGGGAAGGAATAGTCCCTTGACACCTTACTCCAAGATTAAAACATTATAGGTTCATACCAAGACCTTCCATTATACCAAATTTTGTATGAACAAAGAACCAAATAAGACGGGTAGAGGGAGAGCCCTAAAGAGGGGAGGACCACATCTGGGAAGAAAAACCTATATCCAGCAAATCATAGCAAAGGCTGAATCAAAAGCATCCTCTCATGCAGTTGTGAGACCAGGGGTAAGGAGAGTAAGGTTCGAGGGACAGTCAGTAGAGCAACCAGTGTTTTCTATGGCATTCTTTGGTGATTCGACATAATAGGTTCCTTTAGCAGTGGAGGAAACATCTAGCAGTAGACTTGACCAGGAGAACCTTGCACTCGTGATAGCAGAGGAATAAATTGCAAGCAGAACATCGACAGGGTCAGACTGCTCCATTAAGGGAACGGAGGTTGTAGCCAAAGGGTCAAGCTATTAGGACATAGGACAAGGGAACAAGGAGATACTTGCATCACTGAGTGACTAGGGAAGTGTTGCTAAAGAAACTCGAGTTCTAGTGGTAAGGAATCCTCAGCCATCCTCCAAAGAGCCTGTTGAAATCCCTAGTGACTATTGGAAGATATTTATGGCTCCCACAACCTCCACCATCAAATTTCCGATTGGGGATCTGGGAGCTGGCGCACCTACAAAGCCTATTCCATTGGCAACCTTACCAAACTTTCATGCGCTGGTTTCATAAGACCCCAACACATTTCTATTCGAGTTCGACATAGTGTGTCGGGGGTACTGGGTGCATAAGTTGGAAGGGATCCCCTTCATATCTGCATAATCCTAGGCAAAGGCTTCTTTATGTTTCCGCAGAACGTCTACAAGTTGCTTCTTCTAATATTCTGACAGGTTTGGATTAATATTCATGGTTTTCCTGGGTTTTAATTCCACTTGAACGCTTTCATGGGGTGCATCAACAGGTGGCTCCTCTAATCCTTCAGCTATTTCCATAGTTTCCTAAGTCTCACAGCATAGGATAGATTCTAGAATTTGTTGGTTTGGCTCTGAAACGAAGCAAGGATCATCCATGAAGGAAGTGATTACATCATCTTCCGATTCCATCTTCAATTGAAGGGCCTGTCCAATAGTGAGGACTGGTCTCACTTCTTCATTTTCTGTTTCGGCCTCTATCCTAGATATAGCTTTCTTGCCACTTGCTGGTTTCATGGGTGAACTTGGTTCTACAGGTGGATATAGCACTAAATTCTTAGTGTTATGCCCATTAGCAATAACCATATTTCCTGAACGGCACCCGATGTAAGCGTCTGCAGTAGCCAGCCATGGTCTACCCAAAATCAAAGGATGACCGCCCACTGAAGACTGTGTATATAACACCATGAAATCTATGTGGTAGTGCCATGAATCCACTGAAATTGTTACATCTTCCAACTTCCCTAAAGGTTTGACTGTAGATCGATCTACCAATTCCAATACTGTAGGTGTATGTTTCAAATTGCGAAGACCTAACGCATGCATGGTTTCAGTAGTGATGACATTAATGGAAGCACCCAGGTCTACCAACACATTTGGAATATCTACCCCATTAATCTGTACTTTCAAAATCGAGTTCCCTAGATCTCCATATTTCACCGGCATTGATTTTCTGATCATGAAGTTTGATAGTTTTCCCATAACATATATAGTGAGGGGATATTTAGTTTTTTTTGCAGGTTTCTTTGAACAATATTCCCTAAGAGTTTTTCATATATTGGCACATCCTTCATAGCTTGTAACAAGGGAATTTTAACAAATAAGTTCTGCAATTCTCCCAATAAATCAAATTCAGCTTGAGGGCTTGGTTTACTCATAATTAATCTCTCTGGGTAAGGTAGTTCAGATTGATGATGTTTAATAAGAGATACCTAGTTTCTATCAGTTTGTTTTGGCTATTTACTAATTGCTTCTGCCTCCTTAACTTCACTATCAAGTTGTTCAATGTTAACTGGAGGAGGTTAGACGTTAACTATCTGCTCTGATCGTAGATTCATTTCATAGAACTCTGCAGTGGAGATACTATATGAAGGCAGGTTAAGGACATCAGCTTGATGAGCTCCTTTATTGTTAGGGTTAGGGTTAGGTTGCATTGGAAGCTGAGGACGGGCAGGCTGATTACTAGGAAGCACATTGGAGGGTAGTTAGAGTTGTTATTGTGGCAATTGCTAAGGAAACTGACTAAGAGAGGAACCTCGCTAAGTTGGAGTCCATGGAGAGCTCGTACTAGCTTGAGGGTTCCACTATTGCCAAGGTGGGAACTGGTATTGCAGCCACATGGGAGGATAAGGCATTGTCTGAGGATTCAAGTTACAATTATTAAAATACTGAGATAGATCTAGGTACATACCTTGATTTCCCATCAGTGGTCGAGGTTGCCATGGCTTCCTAGATCCCATGAGGTATAGTTGCTCCATGTCCTCCCTCTGTTATAGACATTTTTGGGCACTGCAACCCCAATCATAAATGTCCATAAACTAAGGGCTCATAAGTCCCTAAATGTGTTGCTTCACACCCTAAAAGAACAAGGTCAGCTAATTACATCATCTCCCAGAAGTTCTCCACAGAAAAATACTCAAAACTGGTCAAAATTGGACCATACAGACTGCCCAGTGTAGAGGGTGTGATGCATCTCACCTGCTCAATGTAAAAATTGTGATGCATACTGGAAAGTCCTTCTGTAGGGTGCGATACATACTGGAAAGCCCTTCTGTAGGGTGTGATGGGCGAGAATGGACAAATGGCAGAGACAGTTTGCGAGGTGGAGGATCATGGAATCTTCCAAAAACTTCTCCTCTGACACTTGCCTCTTTGAATTCACCCAGGGATGAGTAAGATATCATCAATCTCCAAGTGGAATCAAGAACTATCAGAGAGAGGACACTGATGAACATCCCAGAAGCTGACTCACCCCCCCACAATCATCTATATATGGATCCCTCATCACAAAGATCCAGAGGCTGGAATCTTGTATCTTGTAAGGAAGTGTTCTTGGTTTCCTAGTGCAACATCATAGTCTTGGGTGATCTAAGCTTTACATGAGGTGAAGAAGGGATTTCATGCTGGAGGATGATGTTGGGTCAAAACAATTGGTTGTAATCCTCTTTGCTATTCTTGATATTAATAAAGCTATTCAATTTTTCCTCCACATTCTTGTATGTTTAATGATATATGCATTAGTGTGGTCAATACATATATGGTCCTATATTGCTTATGATTGTAGATCTCTGTTCTTCGATAGTATTATGCTGCTTTGATTCCACAGGTGCTCTTTGAAGCTGGGTAGATGAAGAAGAAGCGGCAAAGATCTATTAGAAAGGAGAGGAACCAAGCAAGGAACCAAGCACAAGACTGAGGTTGGTGTCCTTTGTTCCCATCTTATCTACTTCTCATAAAGGAAAGCGAAAGTAGTTTTACTTTTTTTGTTTCTAAGATAGCTACCAGTCTTAGTGGGACTAGCAGCTCCAAGTGGACACTAGATTTCTCGATAACACCCTTGTTCCTTAAAATACTGCTTTCAGGCCTGGCAAGGAGGGGCATGAGCTTGTTGCATGGTTGAGTTCACAGATCGCACTTTCCTCTATGGAGTTTAGTGGACATTCCCTTTCCGGGTGCTTCTTTCTGCACTTCGGGAAAAATATTGCCATGGTCCTGTCCAGTTACAACTGCTTCTGTTTTACTTGCAGAGTGTCCATCTATGCCGACACGGTACTGAGGATATCTATCCTTAAGTTGTCTAGCAGGTTTCCGATTTCTACTTTTATAACTCCCCAACCAGACCCCTTTGCTGAGTAGATCCCTAGCCTATTTCTTGCTGCCAAGCCCCCTCGAGCATTGAATACATAAATTGCAAATATCTTCGAATGTCTCCTTAGAGATGTATCCCTTTCCCACAATGTTCAATAGTTCCATCGAGTCTTCTCGAAAAGATTGAAGGAGGATAATCTTTAAAATTTCCTTATCTAGGTCAGAATGACTTGACCTTTGTAAGGTGTACTTGAACCTTTCCACACAATCTTCCAAGCTTTCATCTTCTTTTTGTGTGAACTTGAAAAGCTCCTCCTTGATGTTCCGGGATTTACAATAATCCTAATATTTCTCCAGAAAAGTTGTCTGCATATCATCCCATGTGGAAATGGATTTTTTGCCAAGGCCCATGAACCATCGCAGAGTCATTCCTTTTAATGTAGAAGGGAAAATCTTTAACTTCTAGGAATTTATTGTGTAATCGTACCCCTGACACACTATGTCGAACTCGAATATAAAATGTGTCTACGTCACCTTATTTATTGATCAAGTTTTAGACACATTGGCCAGCAAGAATTATTTCTCTTTTCTGGATGAGTTTAGTGGATATAACCAGATCCAGATTGCTCTTGAGGACCAGGACAAGACCACTTTCACATGCCCCTGGGGAACGTTAACATACCGGGTCCTTCCTTTTGGCTTGTGTAATTCTCCTGCAACATTCCAGAGGGAAATTCTTGGAATCTTCTCTGACTTGATAGATGATAGTGTTGAAACTTATATGGATGACTTTACTCCATATAGAGACTCATTTTTAGAAGGGCTGAAGAATCTAGAAAAGGTTCTTGAAAGATGTATACAAGTGTGTTTCTCTCTGAGTACAGTAAAATGTCATATGATGATGGAAGAGGGAGTCATTCTGGGACATTTGCTCTCAACTGAAGGAATCAGGATGGACCCAGCAAAGATAAAGGTAATTTTGCACTCCCCGACACCTAAAACACCCACACAGGTATGCAGTTTCATTGGTTGTGTTGGTTATTATAGGCATTTTATAGAAAATTTTGCAGAAGTAGCACACCCACTATTTCAATTACTAACAAAAGATTCAGAATTTGTGTGGTCAAGTGATTGTGATGCAAACTTTACAAAAATTAAAGAATTGGTCTGCAGTGCTCCGGCCCTTAGAGGACCAGACTAGGCATTACCTCTCCACATTCATATGGATGCCTCTCAAACAACAATTGGTGCAGTATTGAGACAACAAGAGGATAAGGCACTTATGCAGTCTACTATGTTAGTAAGAATTTGGCTCCTGCCGAATTAAACTACACGATGACTGAGAAAGAGTTCCTTGCTGTCATTTATGCCATCAACAAATTCTGGCACTACATTACCGGGTATCCTACTTTTGTGCATACTGATCATGCAGCCATCTGGTATTTAATGAACAAATCTATTACCCCTGGTCGCATTACAAGATGGTTGTTGCTACTATAGGAATTTGATATTACTATAGTAGATAAACTAGGGAAGGACAATGTGGCTGCAGATTTTTTATCTAGGATAGAACATGATGGTAAGGATACACCAATTGAAGATAATTTTCCAGATGAGCATATTTTTGCAGTTTCTACTAACACTCAGTGGTATGCAGATAATGCTAACTATCTTGCTACAGGGAAGGTGCCCCGTCATCTTTCATATAAGGAGCAAAGGAAGATCATTCACCAAAGTACCCGATATTCATGGATGGCAGGATATTTCTTCCATACAGGGGTTGACCAGCAGATTTGGCATTGTGTGGCAGAAGACGATATTTTTGAGATATTAAAAGCTGCACACAATGGACCCTATGGAGGACATTTTTTAGATAAAAGAACAGGTCATAAGGTGCTGCAAATCGGATATTACTGGCTCTCCATCTTTCATGACGCTCGGGATTATGTTCGAAGGTGTGATAGTTGTCAACAGATGGGACAACCTGGGAAAGTAGATGAAATTCCTTTTCAACCCCAGATAGTCCTCGAACCATTTGAGAAATGGTCCATCGATTTTGTTGGGCCCTTCAACCCACCTTCCCATCAGAAAGCTTACATCTTGGTCTGTACTGATTATGTAACTAAATGGGTGGAAGCCAGAGCGGTCACAAGAGCAATAGAGCATGTAGTGGCATACTTTCTTTTTGAAGAAATCTTTGCCTGGTATGGTACTCCAAGGGAAATTATATTAGAGGGAGGATCACAATTCACATCTCGTATGATAGAAAAGTTGATGCAAAAGTATGGGGTCAAACATAGATTGACAACCCCCTATCACCCCTAGGCGAATGGACAAGTAGAAAGCACAAACAAGGTATTTGAAAATATCTTGACAAAGACCGTAGCAAGCCATTGCCAGGACTGGGCACAGAAAATTCCAGAAGCTTTGTTGGCATATAGAACAACATGGCAGAATACAACAGGGCTTTCTCTGTTTGAATTAGCCTATGGGAAATCCCCCTTGTTTCCGGTGGAATTTGAGATCAGTACACTCAGAATAGCTCTAAAAGTAGGCCTAGATATATCAGAAGCACAAAAGCACCAACTGGAATAGCTAAACGAGTTGGACAAGATTCGAGCAGTAGCTATCCCGAAGACTACTACTGTTCAACAACAGAGAAAGAAATGGCACGATAAATTTATCAAAACTAAGGTGTTTCATGTGGGGGATTGGGCATTACTGTATGACTCCCGATTTAAGGATTTCAAAGGCAAGCTTCGCACTCGTTGGATGGGACCATATCAAGTGGACACAATGTTCAACAATGGAATGGTTAGATTGATTACAATATATGAGAATCATACTGCGTTCTTAGTAAACGGACGTCGTCTAAAACTATACCACCGTCCAGTCTCTAAAGATGCCTTTGTCAAAAATATTTCTGCTTTATCTGATTTAATGGTCATTGGAAAAGATGATACTCTCACTCTGTCTAATAATAATAAAATTTAATATTATATATATAATCTACTTATTATTTCTATAATATATGTCTTTATATATGTATGTATGTATATATATACTATTACTACTTACTTGTTTGTATTTTGCAGGAATAACAAAGAGATATGGTGAGGAGAAATGTAACACTCGGTGTTGTTACTCCACAACTGTCGTTACACTGCCGATGTTGTTACTCCGCCAGTGCCGTTACTCCGCAAATTTTGTTACTCCGTCGGTACCGTTACTCCGCAACTTCCATTACTCCAATGTTGTCGTTACTCCACCATTGTCGCTACTCTGTTGGTGCCATTACACTATAACTGTTGTTACTCACTGTTAATGTTACTCGCTGTGCTGTTACTCATTGCGATGTTACTCACTGTTGTTGTTACTCACTGTTGCTGTTACTCGCTGTGCTGTTACTTCATCAGATATTTTTGCTGCTACTCCACCATAAGGTAGGTCCACAGATACGTCTCCGTCGATTTTATGGATTTAATTAAATATTCCAAAAATGACATTAAAATGTGCTGAGGATGGCCGTCATTTTGTTGGTGGGGGGGGGGGACTGTCATAATGAATAATGACATACCTCGAAAAAGTATTCGTGACACATGATTCTCACCTAACTGAATCTAATGATTTCGGTACTCCGTAATCATACTTTTATGTGTTGGAATGCATATTTGTACATGCATAGTCATATCAGTCACCCTCCCAACACGCTACATTAAATTCCTGAAATATCTAACAATACCACCATAATCTATCATCATTTTCAAGAGTACCAGTACTATTCATCCGTTGTCTCCAAAAGTGACCATGACATTATTTTAGCTGCCAATGGTTTCGAGCCCTGTCACTCTCCCCTGCCAACCAATAGCAGTCGTCATGCTGATTCCACCTCTGCACCAATGGGTGGCAGATTTGTGCAACATGAACCCAAGGATACAACGAGAGCTTGGAGTAATTGGGAGGTGTGGCAAGTTTTTGAGAACGCAGGCTAGGACGTTTATTTCGACAAGCTGAGAGGGTCGAATGAAGAAATCATGGTGGAATTTTCATTAAAATTAGGAGAAGGAGGCTCTCGAGTCCGTGGAATTGAAATCCCTGTGATGGAGGAAATCATTGCGGAAGTCAGTGGGCTCCCTCAGGTCGGAGAATGATGGTTTTCAAGAAGGACTGCCCTTCCAGAATTCCCCGAGGCCTTCTTGCAAGCAAGGGAAAGTATCGCACAGAAGGGTCGGGGATATGACAGAACTTCGCTATCACATCCATGGGGAGGAGTTGCAGAGCTTGTCATAAAATATATGACTTGTGAAAGAAGATACTCCACCATCTCCAAATACCATCTTCGCATACCAACTCACCTGTAATTTCCACAGGCAGAAGATTTTTCAATGAATGTGCCCTATTTTCTATTAAGGAGCCTTCATTTAATGGCACATTTGGCTAAAGGGTCATGAAAGGTATTGGTGGTCATCACTAACCATGGGTTGGTTCATCTGTTAGTAATGAATGCTATAAGACAGATCCCGATTCTGTGGGAACTGTTTTGAGATTCCACAGAAGAAGAAATAGCAGCTGTTGTGGTTGCCAAGGCAGATGAACCTGAAGCCATGGAGGAAGATGTAGAAGATGACGAGTATGTTGACCAAGAGGAGCCAGAAGAAATGGAAACGGAAATTGAAGAACTTGAAGAAGAGACGGCTCCCCAAGAGCAAGCCGAAACTTTGGAGTCAATGGAAGATACGGGGATTGACATAGAGATGTCCACTAGTACTATGGCCGAGGCTTTCCCACAAGAACCAACCCTGCCTGTGGAACTAGTGGAGCAAGTGGATAGCATGATGACTATGGAGGCAGACCCACAACAGGCAAGTGTGGGCGAATTGGTCAATATTGTGACCGAGGGTACCCCACAGGGATATCCTGCCACCATGGAGCTGATGGAGGAGGATAATCCAAATGAAGAAGAGGTCATGACCACTCCGACTAGAGAACCCATGGAAGAAGAAGAATAAGGACAAGAAAGGCATAGAGCTGAGGAAACCAGGGGACCCATGGAGGAAATGTCAGGAGAACTAGGGTGTGAGGTAGACGCTGACCCACAAGAACCAGCGTCGACTTCGAGACCAAATGTTGAGGATTCATTCCAGTTCTCCTTCTTCTCCTCTATCCCAATAGGAGCGAGGGTAACTCATTCCCCTCAGCAGAAAGGAGAAGAATATTTCGCTATTCCTATGCCTTCGAATTTAGCACAGAGGCCACAACCGTGTGGCATGGATCTTACTTAGGCGACAGGCACTTCGGAGCCTGACAAGAGAGAAGAGACAGAGGATCCTGAGGGTGGGGAACCGAAAGGAACTCCAATAGGCACATTAGTAGGAGAGCATCTCGCCAGGGCATCGCTGGTCACAGAGAATTCGGATGAAGAAGAAATAGCCGTTAGCGAAGAGGAGGGACCAAGCGAAGCGGTCTCGATGATTGAGCCAATGGGACAGTCAGGCGAGAAGGGAGTGAAGTGCGAAATAATTAAAGAAAAGTAGACAATGGAGGAAAGACTGATAGTCGGCACAGCAGAAGCTATCCCAGGGGATTTACCTCCAGCTACCAGGACAGAGGAAGTACTGGTGAAATAGGAATGGGTAGAGTTGTGCGAACAGAGAAGACTCCTAGTCAAACAAAGATATCAGCTGTAGTTTAAGGAGACAATGTGGCTCAAAATGGAGGTCAGGAAATTGAGAAAGCAGGTGCATAAAATGCAGAAACAGATAAAGAAATATAAGAGGCAAGTTAAGAAGTCCAAGGCCACAGGGGTCGAAGCAGGAACTCAGATGGACTAGATGGTCACAAGCTCAGCTGCCACTCAAACAAACCTAGTTGAAAGATTGTTTGAAGAGCGGGAGTATGCCTTAATAGCCGAGATACAGACTTGGAAATCTACTACGGCCTAGTATAAAAATGAGTTCAAGAGAACTCAGGAAGGAGCCTCCACAACCATCTTTGGATATGTGGAGCGCATAGATATTATGAGATTAAGGCATGCGAAGCAACAACTCAAGATGGAGCAGTTGGAAAAGCAAGTGGCAGAACTAAGGGCCGATAAGGAGCATATGTTCAATCTGGTGCAAGAGGTGATGGCATGTCATCCCCCTTCTTCTTGTTATTCTTTATTCTTGCACGAACACTTCCTTTTATTATGCATGGAAAGCATAAAAAACGAGAATAGTTATGAGATAGAAGATGGTGTACAATTCCTCCAAATAATGAGGAATCACGACGTGCCAACTCAACACTTGATGTGTGAGTTTTACCTACATGGGTATCTACTGCGTTTGGACAAAAATTTCAACCTAGTTCCGTATGTATGAGACATTCATTTAAGGGCCCTCACCTCTTAAGCTTTCAATCAGATCCATTGGCAGAAGGCTTTTAACACTTTTGAATCCAATCAAGTTACAAAGCCATTTATAGTAAGAGGAGAGCATGAGAGGTCAATCAAAATGTTTACTAAGCACAACACCTGTTTGGGAATCAAAGGGAATAGAGATAGGATGTTGAGGACACAAAGATGGTGCCTTGATCTTTGTGTCAAATAGTTAACTACTTTTCAAAATGAGGCCCTTGATTACTGTCGAAAGAGGTGGATGATGTCACCTATAGCTTTCTAGAAAAGGGAACCTTTTGGGGCACCAAATTTTGCACGAGTACTCACCAGAGTACCCAGATATGTGGCATGTGTCCAAACATGTGGGGTCCGATGGATGGGGATCCGGTTTTAGTTTCCTATTATTTGGATGCCTATAGAAATTTACACACTAGCGTATGATGTTCCAATAGATTGGTGGAAGGAAGTTCTCCTTTCAGATGGGTTTAAAGTTCCAGGAATAGAGATGGCCTTAGAATATGATCTTGCCCAACTTCATGAAATCTACAGCCTACAGAATCCAGACCTGTGGAGGTGACAAACTGCATGAGGACATGCAGAAGGCTAGTTGGGGGGAGATGTTTGGCACTGAATATGGCTATCTTTATTCCCATTTTTATCATTATGGAGTAACAGTAGTTGCAGAGTAACATCATCAGTAGTGTAATGGCAGTTGCAGAGTAACAACAACTATGGAGTAATAGCAGTTCCAGAGTAACAGTAGTTACGGAGTAACAACAACTATGGAGTAATAGCAGTTCCAGAGTAACAATAGTTACGGAGTAACAACAATTAGTGGAGTAACAATAGCTACAGAGTAACCCTGACTAATCATCAAGGACTGCAACTAAATACATATTCACCAAGGAAGGAGCGAAAAAAACCACATATTTGAGGAATTTAAGAAAGCAAGACACTCCACCTTTTACGGAGAGGATAAGAAAGTTGAAGAGGTGGAGGCTTGGTTGCTGTGGATGAAGAAATACTTCAAAGTACATAACTACTCTGAAACATGAAAGCTAGGGTAGAAATTTTCGACCTAAAGGTAAGACTGATATATGGTGAAAGGACTTAAGAAATGTTAAATACATTAGAGAAAATGAGACGTCGTGGAATGGGCTCGAAAAGTATTTCCAGGAGAATTACATGTCATAATGGTATTTTGATGGAAAGATCAAGGAATTTAATGAACTCAAGTTAGGGCAGCTTATTATTGATGAGTAAAAAAATAAATAAGTTTAGAAATACTAAGTTATGTACCTTACATCAAGGAAAAAAAATCAAGATTCGAAGGTACCTCAGTGGGTTACCTCAAGCATTTAGAGACAAGATCAAGTTCGATGAACCCAAAAAATTAGAGGATATTGTCTGAAAAACTAGTTATTATTATGATAAATCCAAGCATAAGACTAAGAATTGGATTGATTGGAAGATGAAGGATAAAAAAAAATCAAATTCAAAGGACCAAAACCTATGCGCATAAATAGATGAGGAAATGTGGCAAATTCACCACTACTAGAAAATGTGAATTCCTGCTAGCAGAGGTCAATCCTCTAAACCAATAAGAAACCACCATTGTAGTGTTGGATATGTGCAAGAAACTACATGTAAAGGGATTATCCTTAACCATAGAAGAAGAACTATAAAATGTTATATAATGTAGAAGAGGTAAGGATAATGAATAATGTGGCTTAGAGTATGCCTAAAAATTATGCAGTGTTGGATAACTGATAATTGGATCATCATGCCTTAGTCATCGAGATGGAAGGCAAGATCATTAACCAATTAGTTTCAATTTTAATTGATCCAAGGTATAACCTTAGTTATATTAGCCCTAAAGTTGTAAAAGATTGTACAATGCAAAAGAAAGAGCATACTAAGTTGTGGTTGGTCCAATTGACCATAGGATCTAAGAAGAAAGTAACAAATTTAGTAGAATCATGCCACTGAGAACTGGATGGCATGCCTACAATAGTAAATCTCAACATCCTTTCGTTGGGTTCATATGATGTATTAATTGGAATGGATTGGTTGGAAACCCACAGGACCAAAGTGGATTGTTACAATAAATCGTTAGAGTGACTTGATGATGAAGGATAAGGGAAGACACTACAATGTAAGGAAAATCGTATTTACATCGAATAGATTTTTTTATTGTAGACAAAGAAATGTAGTTGGAAAGTGTGTACTTTATTCATGATCTAGGTAAGCAATGTAATAGAGGGTAGTAAAATTGAACTAGAGGATCACCCCATTTTAGTGTAGAACAATGACGTATTTCCGGATAAAATATCAGGGTTACCACCTAAGAGGTACATCAATTTCACTATTGATATAATTCTTCGTTTAGTTTTAGTCTCTAGGACACCATATCACATGAGCACTCTTGAATTAGTGGAATTAAAATTGCAGCTAAAGGAGATGTTGCTTAATTGGTATATCAAACCCAGCATGTCACCCAAGGGGCCACCATCTTTATTTGTGAAGAAGGAAGATGGCATGTTACAACTATCCATCAATTACCAGTAGTTGAACAAAGAAACAATAAAGAATAAATATCCACTTACAAGAATCAATGATTTGTTTGACCAACTAATAGGAGATATTATGTTTTTAAAAATTGATTTAATTTTTTGTTATCACCAAGTCAAGATTAAGCATGAAGACATTCATAATACATGTTTAGAAAAAGATATGGGAACTACAAGTTCATGGTGATTCCATATGAACTTACAAATGCTCCAACCACATTTATGTGCTTAAGGAATAATGTACTTAGCCTATACCTAGACAAATTTGTGTTAGTATTTGTATATGATTTCCTGGTTTACTAAAAAGCCTGAGAGGAGCACAAGGATCCCTTAAAGGAAGTATTACAATTACCGAGGGAACACAAGTTATATGCTAAACTGAGCAAATGTGAATTGTTTAAAATACAATTTCATCATTTTACTCGTGTGATCTCAGAAGAATGTGTGGTTGTGGACCCCAAGAAGATCAAAGCCATCATGGATTGGCCACTCCTAGAAATGTCACCGAAGTCAAATATTTTATGGGGTTAGCTGAAAGTTGTTGAAAAATAGAGTGTGAAATATATGAGCACTATTTCTAAATCATTGATAATTACTTGTGAATATATTAGTATTCTTTTAGAATTCAATCTTATTCATTAAGAAATTATACTTCATAAATTCAAAGAATAACAATGAAAGGAGAGTATAGATCACAATGAACAAGAACAAGAGATAAAGTTTACCCTAGGAAAACTTACTAGGGGTAAAAACCCAAAAATTATTTTCTTATAATAAACTTTCAACAAGACATCAAGTTCATAGAAAAATTTTCCAGAAAGATGACCATTCACCAGTGACAAGCCAACCCTTCAATGTGTAAAGATAAGATATCTTAGTTATGTTTACAAAAAGGTTTGTAATGATGTCCAATTTAGGTCTCTAAGAGAGTTGAAGTTATGCTTTTATCTTAGCCTCAAAGTTCATATATAAATTCATGTTCTCAATACAAAAATTCACATTGTATGAGCCACAGAGCTTTGCATTAGCTCAGAGATGTATTAGCCAAAAAAATGTCATTGTCTTAGAGACGTATTAACCACAGAATGTCATATTAGCATCACAAATTTTTTTCTTCAACTCAACCTTCCTTAATCATTTGAGCAAGATGAGAAGATGAATTCTAAGCCTTTGTCTTTGTTCTCCTTGACTTTATCTTTTTTCATAGAACAAAAATGAGAGTTGATTCATTGTCCATTATGGAGAATATCAAATGGGCTTATATATATATATATAATATATATTATATATATATATTATATATATATATATATATATATAATATATATATATATATATATATATATATATATATATCCTTTCTTTAATCTCAATGGGCATCTCTTTGTATCCTTTCTAAGTGGGTGTCTCTTTATATCCTTTCGAATGGGTGTCTCCTCATATCCTTTCTAGACTTTTCTTTTGACAAATAAATAGCATGAAGAACATGCTTAAACAAGTAAGAATAATTTTCTTTTGTTTTTTTACATAGTATTACAAATACATCAAGGATTATGAAGATCGGCCATAGATACATTATTCAACACTCCCTTTTAGCTAGGGAGGTATTCAAAATGTCTAACAAGATGTCAACAAGTTCAAATTTTTTTCGAAGGAAATATGAAGACTAGATTAACTGTAACAACCCCAAAATAAAAATGTGTAATTAATTAGATTAATCATGTGATTTATAATCAACACGCAATTTATCAACTAATTTACATCAAATTTAAAAAAAATATGAGTAGAGACAACTTACCGGTGGCGATGATGTTTCTCGCTTGTGATTTCGAGGTTGAACACTAGTTGAATTCTGCTAACTGCAACAAAGTCTCGGGGATGACTCTCCACCCAACCGTAGGCTCAATTACACAAAATATTGCTACAACTGGCCACCGTCGAGCCCTCAATCAACATACTACTGATAGGGAATCCTTTGTCTCATAACACTATTCTCCCAAGAGAATGGATGATGGAATCATGGAATGATGGAATGCCTCTCATCTTCCTCACCATCTATTAAATAGAGCAAACATTGTAAGGGGAATCACATGCACACACTCCATGTGTCGACATGCAACTTTACTACTTTCTTGTTTTATTTCTTTTGTTTTTACTTTTTGATAACTTTACTAATTTTTACTATTTTTCTGTTTATTTATATTTATATTTATTTATAGCTTTAGTATTGTTATTTATTTATTATTTATTAATTACTATTTTTATTTATTGTTTTTTTATTATTTTTCTTGTATTATATTATATTATTTATTATTTATTATTTTTTATTATTTTATTATACAGTATTAGGGGACATTACATACTACCCCACTTTAAGGAACTTCCTCCTTAAGTAAAGTTTAATTATTTAACATTTTATTTTGTTATTGTTACTTGATGTTTTCCCTACACCCTCTGCTAAACTAGTATAACCAGCAAGCATCGAAAGTTTTTCACAACACCTGGGAAATCTCAAGGAATCTTTGTCCTTTTTCCCACTTTTGGAACCATGCATAAGCCTCCCTGGTCTGTATCCTAGTCCAAGGCTAGCCCCAAGGCTTGCGCCCGACTCAGACCTCATCTGCCCCAAGGCAGGCATCCGGTATGGTACTCAACGACTTCGAGCATTTTGCAAGGTTGGCCCACTCCCTCCACAACTACTAAGGCGCACAACCCCAGGCATCGAAGTCCTTACAACCCCACCAGAATTCGGCATCCCAATCCAATAACAGGCACCTAGCCTAGAACATCAGGCACTTGGCCTCCTCAAGATGGTCCCATAGCCCTTCAAGAGCTATCCATCAAGAGCTACACAAGACAAAGGAACCACTGGCATATGTAGTGTTGATTGAGTTTGTCCCCAGCCCATATGGTGTTACTTATTCGCCCTCGTGTGTATGGGCTCACACGAGATCATCAAATAAACTGGCCCTCTTGGCCCATTTGTGGAGTCTTGTCAATCATCACACCTCAACATGCAACCAATGCATTAGCTATACCATCATAGTATCATAGAAAATAATCCACATGCCAAGTCTTGCATGCCATCATGAGAACATTCATCATTGTTATCACAACATTCTAAATAGTAAAGAACTGCATTCTCTTGCATGTCGTAAAATTTGCATGTGATTACCACATGTTTCACATCATAAAACACCCTCATAAGTTATAACATCAACATATTTGCATTAAAGATATATCATGACATCACATAATAAATGAAGCACTTGTCAATATAACCTCCTATCATAACATCATTATCATACCAAATAAATAATAAGCACCACATATATGTCATTAACCTCTCATGAGAACTATATCCATTTACCACATACCATGATATCATGAAACATCATTAATATGAGAATCATCAAATACTTTATCAAATATAAAACAACAATATACTATAAGCATGCTTATCATGAATTAATTTTGTTTACATATATAAACAATGAATGCTAAATATGAATTAACATTAGTTAACATCCCTCTAGGATTTATGTTATCTTATGAGCACTATTAGTGTCATGATTTCATCAAGTTACCAACTACCCTTTAATAACAAATTCAAATTCCCAAGTTACATCATTCTTAGTGGATTATCATTTAGAATGCAATCTACTCCATATGAATAAACTTGGAAAGTTTCTCATCACTTGGTCCTTATAGATCTGATGTTGATTTTCTATCTAAAATCATTTCAATACCATCTCACCATTCAACTACTTAAGCTTTTAAATTTCTCTCATATTTCATGAACAACCCAATGTTATATATTTAACTAATAACTAAAAGGATATATCCTATTGTGAATCTATATTACATCCATTAACCATAATGTTCAACCATACCACATTAAAATTTCTTGAGTTAACATTTTATAACTACTTGTATGTTGGTTTAGCAGTTCAAAACAATTCTTGACAGCGCAAAGAAATGAAATCTTTGTTCCTAAACTGGTAGCAATGTTGCGATTATGTTATCTTTGCTATCCATATGCTACAATCTAATCTCAAGAACACAGAAAAATGAGACCTTTAGTTTTAAACTCGCAGAGATGTTGTGATTCATGTTTATCTTTATTGTCCACTTATTACAACCAGTAATTAGAAGAGATTTCGCACATAGGGAGAAAATACTCAACACACATGTTTTGATATAATTTTCATATTTTTTTCGTTAAAAAGCATAGGCTTATGCTTTAAAAGTTGAAACAGAAAGTTCAAAATGACCAAGATCATTTTAATTTGATTAACTTACCATTTTACTTGGTCCGAATCCATTGTTTACCCTTGGGTTCTCGCGGCTTTCACTGTTTCCTACTCTGAACATGTGGCAACATCGGGTTTCAAGTTTCAACTGTAGCATGAACTCAAGAGTGTAAACCATAATAATACAATGAGGGCCAAGCATTTTTTCCTCTTGACTCTGGTGAAGTTTGGAAAATATAAACCCTTTCCAGTGGTCACAATGCATTTACAAGACTTTTGAACAGGTTTGTCCTCGTTAAATATTTAATGTTAACGCTATCCCATTCTATACACGTCAGTTTTCTCGATCGATCTTGACGACAATGAGTTGCCGCAAAAAGATTGGAATACTAACATTTGAGTCAAATCTTAAATTTAAATTAAAAAATATCGACTCTGGATAAACACAAAGCATCACAACAAACACCAGTTCAAAATTAAACAAAGCATACCTGAAAATTAGACAAAATAGGAGATTTTGCCTTGCTTGAAATTTGGCATTTTCAAAAAGTCATAAATCAAAAACTAATATTTTCAAACTATCGTAAATCGAAATTTAAAGGTCAGCCTGATTACCTAAAGGAAAGGCCCTCTGTCTTATAAATCCCTCTAATAAGTCTCAAAAGATTTGAAGAAAGACGTTTTCGCTTCCTACCTATTAGATAATTTCAAAGAATAGCTAGTCGCTTCAACGTAAAACATCTCTAACCAAAATTTAAAGATTTCCCAGTCATAATTACTACAGCAAAACTCTTCTCAATTTGGAAGATATTTTACTAAATTTCACCAGTGACATCTTCGAACTAAAAGAAGTATACAATGATGTACTGTTAAATTTACCGGCATCTGGAAGGACATACTGTTATAATTATACGGGAATGTGCACCATGGAAGTTTTGAATAAATTCTCCTGTTTTATGGAACTACTAGCTATGGGAAAATTTGTAGCCGCAACTTTCAGAGCCACATTATGTGAGTGATAAGTCACAACTAGAGTCAAAAGTTTCATGTCATAGCCACACTCAAAACTTTTCTTTGTTGCAGCCCAACGATGAAGTTTTCTACATTAAAATGTTTATAGGCCCTAAGAGTTGAACTAAGCTCTAATACCATATGTAACAGCCCCGAAATAAAAACAAATAATTAAATTAATCATGGAATTTATAATCAACACGCAATTTATCGACTAATTAACATAAAATTTCAAAAAAATATGAGTAGAGACAACTAACTGGTGGCAATGATGTTTCTCACTTGTGATTTTGAGGTTGAACGCTAGTTGAATTCTGCCAACTGCAACAAAGTCTTGGGGACGACTCTCCACCCAACCGTAGGCTCAATTGCACAAAATCTTGCTACAACTGGCCATCCCTGAGCCCTCAATCAATGTACTATTGCCAGGGAATCCTTTGTCTCATAGCACTATTCTCCCAAGAGAATGGATCATGGAATCATGGAATGATGGAATGCTCTCATCTTCCTCACCATCTATTAAATAGAGCAAACATTGGAAGGGGAACCACATGCACACACTCCATGTGTCCACATGCAACTTTACTGCTTTCTTGTTTTCTTTCTTTTGTTTTTACTTTTTGATAGCTTTACTGATTTTTACTATTTTTCTGTTTATTTATATTTATATTTATTTAGAGCTTTAATATTGTTATTTATTATTTTATTATTATCTATTATCTATTTACTATTACTATTATTTATTTATTGTTTATTATTTATTTTCTTGTATTATATTATATTATTTATTATTTATTATTAAGGGACATTACATACTCCCCCACTTTAAGGAACTTCATCCCAAAGTTAAGTTGAATTATTTAACATTTTATTTTATTATTATTACTTCATGTTTGCCCTACACCCTCTACTGAACTAGTATAACCAACGGGCATCAAACTTTTTTCACAACACCCAGGAAATCTCAAGGAATCTCTGTCATTTTTCCCACTTTCAGAACCAGGCATAAGTGTCCCTGGTCTGTATCCTAGTCCAAGGCTGGCCCCAAGGCTCGCGCCTGACTCAAACCTCATCTGCACCAAGGCAAGCATCTGGTACGGTACTCAATGACTTCAGACATCTCATAAGACTAGCCCACTCCCTCCACAACTACTAAGGTGCACAACCCCAGGCATCAAATTCCTTCCACCCCCACCAAACTTCGGCATCCCAATCCAATAACAGACACCTAGCCTAGAACATCAGGCACTTAGCCTCCTCAAGATGCTCCCATATCCCTTCAAGAACTATCCATCAAGAGCAACACAAGACAAAGGAACCACTGGCATATGTAGTGTTGATTGAGTTTGTGCCCAGCCCATATGGTGTTACTTATTCTCCCTCATGCGTATGGGCTTGCACGAGATCATCAAATAAACTGGCCCTCTCGGCCCATTGTGGAGTCTTGTCAATCATCACACCTCAACATGCAACCAATGCATTAGCTATACCATCATAGTATCATAAAAAATAATCCACATGCCAATTTTCGCATGTCATCATGAGAACATTCATCATTGTTATCACAACATTCTAAATAGTAAAGAACTACATTCTCTTGCATGACGTAAAATTTGCATGTGATTACCACATGTTTCACATTATAAAACACCCTCATAAGTTATAACATCAACATATTTGCATTAAAGATATATCATGACATCACATAATAAATGAAGCACTTGTCAATATAACCTCATATCATAACATCATTATCCCTATGCATATCATATTCATCATGAGCATTCAACATCATTATCATACCACATAAATAAATAAGCACCACATATACGTCATTAACCTCTCATGAGAACTATATCCATTTACCACATACCATGATATCATGAAACATCATTAATATGTGGATCATCAAATACTTTATCAAATATAGAGCAACAATACACTATAAGCATCCTTATCATGAATTAATTTTGTTTACATATATAAACAATGAATGCTAAATATGAATTAACATTAGTTAACATCCCTCTAGGATTTATGTTATCTTATGAGTACTATTAGTGTCATGATTTCATCAAGTTACCAACTACCCTTCAATAACAAATTCATTTTCCCAATTTACATCATTCTTAGTGGATTATCATTTAGAATGAAATCTACTCCATATTAATAAACTTGGAAAGTTTCTCATCGCTTGGTTCATATAGATCTAATGTTGATTTTCTATCTAAAATCATTTCAATACCATCTCACCATTCAACTACTTAAGCTTTTAATTTCTCTCATATTTCATGAACAACCCAATGTTATATATTTAACTAATAATTAAAAGGATCTATTTTATTGTGAATCTATATTACATCTATTAACCATAATGTTCAACCATACCACATTAAAATTTCTTGAGTTAACATTTATAACTAATTGTATGTTGGTTTAGTAGTTCCAAACAATTCTCGACAGCATAAAGAAATGAAACCTTTGTTCCTAAACTGGCGGCAATACTGCGATTATGTTATCTTTGCTATCCATATGCTACAATCTAATCTCAAGAACACAGAAAAATGAGACCTCTAGTTTTAAACTCACAGAAATGTTGTGATTCATGTTTATCTTTATTGCCCACTTATTACAACCAGTAATTAGAAGAGATTTCGCACATAGGGAGAAAATACTCAACACACATGTTTTGATATAGTTTTCATATTTTCTGTGTTAAAAATCATAGGCTTATGCTTTAAAAGTTGAAACTGAAAGTTCAAAATGACCGAGATCATTTTAATTTGATTAACTTACCATTTTACTTGGTCTGACTCTGTTGTTTACCCTTGGGCTCTCGCGGCTTTCACCGTTTCCTACTCTGAACATGTGGCATCATCGGGTTTCAAGTTTCAACTGTAGCATGAACTCAAGAGTGTAAACCATAAACATCATACAATGAAGGCCAAGCATTTTTTTCTCTCAACTCTGGCGAAGTTTGGGAAATATAAACCCTTGCCAGTGGTCACAAGTTTGGAAATATAAACCCTTGCAAGTGGTCACAATGCATTTACAAGACTTTTGAACAGGTTTGTCCTCGTTAAATATTTAATGTTAACACTATCCCATTCTATACACGTTAGTTGTCTCAATCGATCTCGACAACAACGAGCTGTAGCAGAAATATTGGAATACTAACATTTGAGTCAAATCGTAAATTTATATAAAAAAAATATCAACTCTGGATAAGCACAATGCATCACGTCAAACACCAATTCAAAATTAAACAGAGCATACCTGAAAATTAGACAGAACAGAAGATTTTGCCTTGCTTGAAATCTGGCATTTTCAAAAAGTCGTAAATCAAAAACTAATATTTTGAAACTGCCGTAAATCAAAATTTAAAGGTCGGCCTAATTACCTAAAGGAAAGGCCCTCTGTCTTATAGATCCCTCTAATAAGTCTCAAAATATTAGAAGAAAGACGTTTTCACTTCCTATGTATTAAATAATTTCAAGCAATAGCTAGCAGCTTCAACATAAAATATCTCTAAACAAAATTTAAAGATTTCCCAATCATAATTACTGCAGCAAAACCCTACCCAATTTGGAAGATCTTTTACTAAATTTCACCAATGATTTCATTATCAAATCACTATCTGTTGGCATTATGA